>JASSKH010000030.1:3711494-3827400 GCA_031763025.1 Macrocystis pyrifera
TAGTGCCTGCAAATGCGCCTTGATTTATGACGAAGTCTTCGATGCCATTCTGGCTCCAGAGCGCATGATTTTGTCGATGAGCTCCCGGTGACGCTACTTGTTGAGGCGCTTAGTCCCAATGTCGGCCAGCTGGTCTTGCGTCTTGATGTAGTGAATGGTTGTCATGTCGTCCTCGACCAGCTCTTGGACAAAAAAGTACCTCAGCACGATGTGCTATGCCGGAGGGGAGTAGGTGTGATTGCCGGCCACATGGCGCGCCGAAGTGTTGTCCATCTAGAGAGGAACACAGTCGAATCAATTCTTGAATCTTAGCTCCCCATCATGATCTTGCAGAAGACGGTCCATGTTATTGTGAGCGCTGCTGCCACGAGCTTCGCTCCCATTGGTGACTGCGCGGTGAGGGCCTGAAATTCCACCTTAAAGTTGATTTGGCCGCTAGCGAGCATCACGAAATACGACGATGTTGACTTGTCTCCGTTGTTAACCCAGCCAGCAGTTGAGAAGACGGTGAGCTGGAACCCCCCCTGCTTGTAGGTGTTAGAGAGGTCGTTGGACTAGCGAAGCAGATGCTTGGCCTTCCGTATATGAGCACTGGAAGACTTGGACATTCACCGTGCCAGCTCATAGATGATGTCATACCGGGAGACCTATGCGAGGTACATGATGACACCTACGATTCACTGGTACCGCCGCTCGTCTTCCTCATCCAACACATTCTTCTCTTCTTGGACGCGTTCTACGATAGAGGTAGCACATTTCCGGTAAAAAGTTATCTGAATGACGGGGCTCCTTAACTCGAAATCGTCGGAATACCAATCTTGTTTAAAAACATAACGTGTTTTGTATACTTGGGCCATGGGATTATTCATCGGGATGCAATTCGATTAAAGCTGAAGTCAGTTTTCGGGTGAGGTGTGGAGCTCCTTAAGGTCAAGTGAGGAGCCTCAGAAAACTTAGGGTGAACCTCTATCGTAGAACGCCTCGTTGATTGAGTGAATTTTCCGGTCCCGTTCTGGTATGAAGGCGGGGTTATAGTCCTTCATGCCAAAGCGCTCGACGACATCCTCCGTGTGGTCAATATAGTCGATGATGACCGTTCATTTTTCGCGATCACGCGTTACGTTCATGCCGAGCACCCTAGACACGTCGCCGAAACGGTCCATAAGCTGTGTCTTGAGCCTGTGTAGCAGCTGCTCGCTCCGCGTGCCTACCGCCCTCTGTCCTGCCGGGACGGCCGTGGTTGGTACGGGCTCGTAGACGCCGGGCCTCTCCAGGCTTGCGATTTCATGTCTGATGCCGTTTTCCAACGTACCGTTTGTAGCAGATTCATATAGCCTACTTGAAGATTTTCGACATGTTTTCCGTTCTCTCCCACGCCGAAACGTTTGCGTGCCAGTCGTGGAGGTTGGCGTACTCTTCTGAACACGACGTCGTCGCGTTGGTGCGCGATGTCCAAACCTAGGTGAGACCCTAGCTTGCGCAGCTGTTGCATGGCGTAGCGAGTAGTGCCCGTGGCAATTACTTGCGGTGCCGCCGGTACAGGCGCCGGTTTGGCGCAGGCACAGGCGCAGGTGCAGGGAAATACTTTGATCTCGGTGGTGTGGCTCCCCCGGGTGCAAAACTCCCGGGCGAGTTCTGCAGAGGAAGAAGGCTGCGCTTGTTGAGGTGACACAGCCGCTGGTGCCACACTTGACCACTGCAGTATGTCGCCAGCTCCTTTCCTGCGTAGCCGTCCGAGTTGAGGTCTAACTTGAAGGAGTAGAGATCATCGTCCTCTCGGCGAAGTTGCACGGCAATATCGGTCGCCTCCAACCTGGGGTTGTTGACATTGAAAATCGAAACGATGCCCTTTCTTGCTGCAGTATTTACCGAGAAAAGATTGCGCCCAATACCGGGCACAATTAGGATTGCGATACGCTCGAGGTGCTGCTCTTCGTATTCGTCGGTGATAAGGCCTTGAAGGACTCTCCGCTGTGTCCTCCAACAGAGCTCCCCCATCTGTGAGTATCGTGGGAGGCGTGTTGACGAAGGTGTAGTCTTGTGGACGATGCTTGAGCTCCGGAATGATAAGATGGTCAAAGTAGCAGCCTGAGGCTCCCCTGTCGACTAGGACGTTCACGTGCGATTTGAGCTCGATCCCGGCCGCTTCTGAGGCCATCAGGGCCGCGCGTCGAGTGGTTTACCCTCACCGTCCGTTGCCCCATACATGTAGGAGATTGCCGGCTTTTTCTGGCCATCAAACGAGACAGCGGCTTGCTGTTCACGTGCGGTTTGCGCTCGATCTCGCCCTGTCCCGACTCCATCAGGGTCGCACCGTAGAGCGGTTCGCCCTCTCTGTCCCTCCCCCCATACATGTAGGCGAAGTCTGGATTTTCCTGTCCCCCAAGAGAGACAGCGGGCTTGGTGCCTTCCTCAAATGGCCAAGGACACGATACTGACAGTGAGCCGGACGGTATGACTTGCGATTTTGCTCCGCTGCAGTTGCCGCCGTGGGATGTACCTCTGTCGCTGTCAAGCGGACGTAGGGGCGTCCTGGCTGGTCACCCCTTCCGGAAGATCGTAGGCGCTGCAGATTCTCTTGACGCGCGAAGGACTGTAGGAAGCAACATGACCGTTGCCGTCATCTCATTTGCGCCTCCTGGTGCAGCAGTCGGCGTTGCTGCGGGTGGTTGTTTTGTGATAGAACTCCACACGGTACCTCGTTCGCCTCCACCGTTTTGTTGGTGCTGTGAGAGGGCTGTTCTGGTGTTCTTCACGCTGTTGTGGCTGCTAGCCACCGTTCTGCTGCTGGCACTTGGAGTGGAAGGGGCCTTACTTTTAGAGTGACCGGCACGATCACAAACGTGACACTTGAGGCCTCGTGGTCGTGGACTATTGCCTGCAT
Organism: Macrocystis pyrifera; assembly: GCA_031763025.1. Lineage (NCBI taxonomy): Eukaryota > Phaeophyceae > Laminariales > Laminariaceae > Macrocystis > Macrocystis pyrifera. The sequence goes on from JASSKH010000030.1 coordinate 3,714,379, forward strand.
GGCGACATCACGTCCCGCAAAAGCCCTGCATGAATCAGAGCGTGAACGGGCGAGGTTATATGCGTAAATGGCTACCACCATGCGTCGGATATCAGCAAGCCCGAAGTTTCCCCTCTCCAAATGAGCTGCGAATGGCCTTGTGTTCCGATGGAAGAGCTTGAAGTATGATGCATTTGTATTGTCGGTCTGTTGCATCCTCTGGTGGGTTGCACGCGTTATCCTTTTTAGGACCGCAGTCCCGTTTTGGGAACAAGCTACTTGAAATTTGAGTGGTTAGTCCCCAAAATGATACTGCAGTTCTAAAAGGTGGTCGCGGCAGCTGTCTATAACGTAGAGGTACTCGTCGAGATCCTGTCTTGAGCGCTTCGGCGTGTTGTTCATCTTGACATGCTCCGCACGAATGGCTTCGCACGAAATCCCCTTTAAGTTTTGACCTACCCACGCTAGCTGTCCACGCCCTGCCCCGTCCATGAGTGTCGTGCCCTTGAATCTCCGTACGACGAAGAAGACTGAGCCGCCCGTCGAAAATAACAGTACGCCGAACAGATCATGATTGGCTGCATCCTATGTCCCACGGGCGGTGGCCTGGCCGTCGCTAGTCTCCGACAGTCATTCTTGCCCTTGGAGGATGTTGAAGATGACTTGCTGTAGATGCTGAGGCTGGCACAAGGCTTGGAACTCCATTCAAGGAACTTGTCCGCCTTCTTGCCGTCGAATTTTGATATGTGTGTTCCAAGACGACGTGAAGGTTGTTCGCGTGCCGTCCGCAATGATGGTTCCTCCCGCTCAGCAGTGAATGTAAAAGTTTTGTCAAGATTTTGCTGCAATCCTTGTGCAGGCGTCCGGAACACGCTCTTTGCAAAGCGCTGCCTGTGCCTTCCTGGGGCGCCCTACCTGTACCGCCTACGTTGCAGCTCGTGTATCTTCTTCTTGTTGTACTGCAGCTTGTGCAAGCTGAACCCCTTGAGTCGTTTCGCTACCCGCATTTTACTGACGTGCACTACCTGTGCCGACTATGCTGCAGGTAGTACAGGCTCGACTAAACATCTCGAGTCATTTCTCGACCCATGCTCGAATGACTGACGTGTACTACCTGTACCGTCTATGCCGCAGCTGGTGCAGGCTCAAGGGGATGTAAACAAATCTGCGACGCCTCAAGATATTGCGGTACTTACGCCGCACAAATCTCAACGGGTGCAAGGAGAGCAAACGACGAGTAAGTACAACGTCCCGACAACGATGTCGACGCGTACAGTAGATGCAATGCTGTCCTGATGGCAGTACACGACCAAGACACACTCGGCCACGAGTGCAAACTATCTCATTTCTAGTTGGCCAGGCTGGATCCGATTTGCTGTCGAAAGCTTTGATAAAAGCACGTCTTCAAACTTCCGAAGTTGACAGTGCCGTGGCTGACCACAGTTTCGTGCTGCTGCTTTAGATTATAGATTACAGACTCCCTCGAATGTAGACGATGGCTCGTAGCCTATTATTGGTGTATGTGGTGATACGGCCTGGCGTGGTCGCAAAGGCTGGCGCTGGTAGTAATTAAATAAACTAACTGAAGAGCGTACAGAAAGCACGAGGCAGGAATATGTTGGTGTTTGAAAATGGCGATCGCGGCCAAAACTTGAGAACGATGGACTGTGTCGAAAGTCCAGGGGATACTGAAAACTTATGAGAGAAGAATAGAAACATAGAAAAAAGTGCCACGGCGGGGGCTGTTTCCTATGCCACAACGTCTAGAGCTACTGGGGTGTCGCCTTCTGCCACAACATCTAGACCTACTGGGCTCTTGTCTTATGCAGCATATTTATACGAGAACTGCAACCCTTAGATCCCAAATAAAGCTACAACAGTAATCCCGCCGCATTGTTCCAGAACGCCAAAGTTTAAACCACGAAACCGTCATATATACTGTTAATATGTTCTTTTAGCACCGCCTTTTTTATACTACTTGGTGTATTAGCATGGCGATAGGCTACCCATAGGTTATGCCCTTGACACGATCGTAGCAGCTCTGCTGCTCACCGCTGCTACTATAGCTATTAATAGTAACGACTACTTGTACTGAACGTTGACTGCGTACGCATAGGCTACCTATTACGTAGCCTACACATAATACTTACCAGTACACCCAACAATGTACTACTTCATGTATGTGCTGTCGTAGTCTATACTGCTGCCAGAGACGGCGCGCTCGCCGGAAGCGGACAGCCCGCTGGGAGGGAGAAGATACACGAGGCTTCGTCAAAGAAAGGCTTGCCACGGGAGGCGTCTCTGGGGGGCTGGAGTGTTGTCGTTGTTGTACAATTCAATATATTTGGTACCTGGTTTCAGCGCTTATGCGCATCAGGAAAGCGACATATCTACTTTGAAAGGCGTGTGATATGTACCCGGTATCTAAGAGTGACTGGTTCTCGTTCCTGTGCAACGGTGCTGCATTTCGCCACCAGTTACGACTTTGCTTTCATGATTTCCTCGCATGAGCCAGACAAATTTCGTCATTGTTGTAGTGCGTTAGTGGATCCCCTGGCTAAGTGGATCACATTGTCAAAAATGAGTGGTGGATCACCGAGTTAGTGGATCACTATTTCAAAAATAGCTGGTGGATCACCATGTTTAGTGGATCACATTTTGGAAAATGAGTGGTGGATCACCGGCTTAGTGGATCACATTTTAGGAAATGAGTGGTGGATCACCGGGCTAGCGTATCACAATCTTGAGTCATGAGAGTATTTTTTTTGTCTTATTTTTTATTAAGGGCGACCCTTACGAGTACGATATCGTACTTGAGTCATGAGTTTTTTTTTGCCTGATTTTTTATTAAGGGCGACCCTTACGAGTACGATATCGTACTTGAATCGTGATTTTTTTTTTTTTTGCTTTATTTTTTTTTGTGGGCGACCCTTACGAGTACGATATCGTACTTGAGTCATGAGAAATCCCATAAAAAAAATTAAGGCGAAAAAAGAATATCACGATTCAAGTACGATATCGTACTCGTAAGGGTCGCCCTATATAAAAAATCAGGCAAAAAAAAATATCGTGACTCAAGTACGATATCGTACTCGTAAGGGTCGCCTTTTATCAAAAATAACACAAAAAAAGCTGCCATGACTCAAGTACGATATCGTACTCGTGAGGGTCGCCCATAAAAAAAAATAAGGCGAAAAATAAATATCACGATTCAAGTACGATATCGTACTCGTGAGGGTCACCGTAAGTAAAAAATAAGACAAAAATACTCTCATGACTCAAGTACGATATCGTACTCGTAAGGGTCGCCCATAAAAAAAAATATGGCAAAAAATATATATCACGATTCAAGTACGATATCGTACTCGTAAGGGTCGCCCTTGGTAAAAAATAAGACAAAAAACCTCTCATGACTCAAGTACGATGTCGTACTCGTAAGGGTCGCCCATAAAAAAAAATAAGGCAAAATAAAAATATCACGATTCAAGTACGATATCGTACTCGTAAGGGTCGCCCTTAATAAAAAATCAGTCAAATTAAAACTCTCATGACTCAAGTACGATATCGTACTCGTGTGGGTCGCCCTTAATAAAAAATAAGACAAAAAAAATACTCTTATGACTCAAGATTGTGATACGCTAGCCCGGTGATCCACCACTCATTTCCTAAAATGTGATCCACTAAGCCGGTGATCCACCACTCATTTTCTAAATGTGATCCACTGAACATGGTGATCCACCAGCTATTTTTGAAATGGTGATCCACTAACTCGGTGATCCACCACTCATTTTTGACAATATGATCCACTTAGCCAGGGGATCCACTAACGCACTACAATTGTGACCCTACCGCCGTGGCGGGGGCTAAAGGCCTCTCGTTCCCTATCAGGTACCTGGGTACTATTCATGTATAATATGTATGTAGACGTACATACCGGTGTACGAAGTATGTGTGTTGCAGGCACGTCGTAACCAAGTGTTGGCGGCGACGGAAGGGTGCCCCGAGCAAGTACGAAAAGGTCGGGCAGCCGACGCGTTTGACGCGTTTGTCCTCGTCATTTCGGCAGGATGCCGAGGTTAGAAGGCAGCTTACTCCGGACGATGTCTTAAACCCCATCTTTGCTGATCTTTGCTGGAAACCCAGAAAGAAGGCAAGCTGAGACTGTGCATGAAGCATCTTGCTCTGCTCGAGCCCACTAGCACGTTCGTACAGTAGTACCTCATCTTCGTGTCGGAGGAGCGGAATCGGATCGGGGTTCCTGTCAGTCAGGCACGGCCCGTCAGGCTGCACTTATCTTGGAACACACGATCATCGACCTTCTGAGCGACGTGCGGTCGCGTGCACAGGCGGCTGCCTTGCTGGCTTCGCTGGCTGTGCGTACCTCTCTGCAGATGCCCATCGCCACCACCACCACAACCAACAACAGCATTCACACCACCACTGCCACCCTCATCATCATCAGCAACACGCTTATGCTGCTGCTGCTGCTAGTGGTGGTGGTGGTGATGAGGATGGTTGATGATTTCTGGTGGTATCATCTGGTACCTGATTGGTTTCCCAGTGACACAGCAGTACACAACAACGTACGTGCACAGCAGTAGATGCCCATCACAATCAGAAGCAACAACCACGACCACCACCGCCAGCGACAAGCTTCTTCTGCTGATGCTGGTGCTCATCTAGTGGTGTTGGTGGTGGTTGTGCTTGACTTGAGGGTCGTCGTTGTGGAGGTTATCCGGCATGCGGCGGAATACGTATGTAGGCTTGCTTTTTCCAGGACGACACCTACCTACCTGGTGAAAATACCTGGCAAGTCGTAAGGCATTCAACATGACCAAGCTTCGCGAACTCCGAACGATTTTGAACACGAGCAAAGGAGGATGGAGGCGCTGTTTAGAGGGCTTCAAAGACGCCGTTTGTTTCGAAATCGGCGGTGCTTTCGTCGCGCACGGTGACAGAAGGCGACGTGCGTATCAGCATATTATATATGGTATGACTTCCGTTCCCCTCGCTGCCTCGGCAAGGCATGCTGCGAGGCATGCCCTATCGGGCTTGGGGCAGGTATTTCTGGTGGGTCTAAGGCCGGACACTCCCTCAAGGAGTGATACCTTCTTGCTGCTGCGTGTGGTCGCGAGGCTCAGCCGGCAGTAGAGTTGGGTCGTACGTGGTGCGTCAGGCACGGAAACCTACCCTTCGTGCGTCTCTTTTTAGGCACAGCGGCAGAGCAGCTATATAATGCTCAATCGGGATGTCCTTGCGCGGAGGCAGGCGCCACCACAGGCCAAACTACGGCACAGTCTAGTGCGCCGGTAGGGGGCTATATTCGACACCGAAGGAGGAGGGAGACAGAACGTCGACGAACGGGGAAGAGACGGATTGAACTCACCCTTCGCGAGAATTTTTGTTTTTCAGATCAGAACCACAAGTGCCAGGAGCATTTTGCTTTCGGGACGGGGGAGAAGGAGAACCGACTGGAAGGGAGTGGCAACGAGAGCACGTGCAAAGGAGCGGGTCGATTGGGCTAAGGCGATGAGGCGGTCATGCAGAACGGCAGCAGGACGGCACACGGAGACCCATGACCGGCGCGCACACCATCACGAGAGAAGCAGAGGTCGTTTTTTTTTTCCTGGTTTTGTTTTTCACTGGGCAGACCGTAGCATGCACTTATTATTAACGTCACTGGTCTTTATACTGCAGTATTTTTGGCGAGTTATATATCCTTGATGGGGAACGACCGCCGCAATTATCAGGGACGTGGTATCATAGCCGTGCTGTATCTTTTGTCAGACAGTCCGGGAAGAGATGGCGATCGTTGATATTTGCGTGGTGGTTTTTGGTACGCTCGCTCCTTTTTCACTGCATGTCCGCGAGTCGTCACTCTGACAGCACCCCAGACAGCAGGCGTGTTCCTCTCTGTGTTCACGACTACTGCTGTGCGTTTCGTACGGTGCAGGCAGCACTCCAGACAACAACCGCTGTAGTCAGTAGCCATGAGTTGGTTAGTTGTGGGAACGGGGAGAACTCTACGCTGTAGTTGAGAGAATATACCCGCGGCCATGTTATAGTTCAGTTTGCACATTGATTTCATCTTGTGTGCGCCTTCTTCGTCTCGTGTATTTTTAGGCAGCAGAAATCTAATTTTTTTATATGGAGTTTTCAACAACAACAACAACAACAACAACGAGTGTCAGAGCAAAAATGAACGATACAAGCTCTGCAAATATATAAGCAATAGAGCTGCGGGGAATCGCTGTGGCCACGACGACAAGCACGGCGCAAGTACGAGCACGCCAACCTGCGACGTAAGAAGACGGTGCCGGACACGTCAGCGGGGGGAAAAACATGTATGTCTTGAATGTGCGTATGGGAGGAAAAAATGGATTTTGTTTTTTGCATTTGCTCCACTCTGCGTTGCTATGACAAATACCAGGTAGGGCGTCAACGACCACTTGATTAAACAATTGTTTCTTGGGCATCAGACGAACCACTGTATTTATAACTAATGATAGATTTGCTTTCAGGGATTAATCTGCGAGACATTTTTCTCACGACACGGGCAACAAAACTCAAACCACACAAGGTCCCGGGCCGTTGCGACACCGCCGAGGGATGCGGCGCCCTGAAGAGGGCACCTGCTGCTGCCTGCCCTCGTCCTGCTTGAGATAGACACCGAAAGAAATAGGCAATGAGACTCGGTAAACGATCCAAAACGGGGCAAGTGTGCGCGCCGTTGCATTCGAACCGAAGCCAAAAGGCGAAACACACCGACAAAAGCCGATGCCGCCGTACAAGGTGGGCAGAAGGAGGGCGCAGAAGGTGGGGTGGAAGGTGAAAGAGCGACCATATGAAGTCAGGCAGCAAACCTGCGAGGCGATGTTAGCCGCCCGTGCCACACCGTGTCCGTATAAAATGAACCCCTTTGAACCTAGCTCCACCGCGCCAGGCAGTGGAATCACAAACGTCGGCGACCACCTAGAGAGTAATGTGGAAGAGAGGACGTCAGTGTACATATTTTTGATTTTACCAAGTACCGCGATTGCCTGCGTAGAGCGCTGCGACTTATAGAAAGACCATCGCAACGGAAGAGTGTGTCGATGCCAGTCAACGGCCTCGAGATCAACATCGTCTAGCGGTCCGATGAACCCAGGAACGTGCGTGCACCCAGCGATGGAGTGATCGGTGGAGCGCGGGCGCAGGAGTATGTCACCCCCGGTACAAAACATGTTGATGCTTTGGGCAGGCGTCGAAGCGATGCTGTATGTCCAGGCGGGCCGTCGATAAAACATGACGATCGCACGGACACCGGCAGTGACTACAAGTGAATATGTTAGTACAGGACACATAAATTGCGGATAACAAGCTGCGTTAGCGTCTGAGTACGCAAAGGAAACGTGCACTGTAGCTATCTTCTGTGCTTGCGTTTGTATTGAGGGTGGATGTATGAGTCCAAAGGAACGCCCGTACGGGGCCAAAAATGAGTTTTTGCCGAAGTCTCGGCAAAGGCGAATCTGAAGCGCAGGGGGGGGGGGGGGCGTGTCCCCACATCCCTGAAGCGGGCGCAGTCACCGGACCCGACGGCCATGGTAACTGATAGACCTACGCTTTATCGTGAGTCAATATTGTCGTGAATCCAATGGAATTGACTCCAGAAAATGGGATTTCTATGCCAAAGCCAGGCAGTTGCACGTTCACACCCACCTGCACCGATGGTGTACGCTGAAACGGCCATCGGCGCCTCAGATCCACGCCAGTCCAGTGCGCAACCCAGAGAAGGTGAGATCTCTGCGTCGACCGCCGATCACCATGGTCCCCGAAAGCAACCCGCTCCCATGATATAATACCCAGTGTTCAAGTAGTGCCTGTTTTAACCGTAGCAGCGAAGCCAAACGCACGGTGGCCGCCCGCACGGTGAATTCGCAGTCGTACCAGTTGTAATTACTGGTCAAGTTTCGCCAGATCCTGGTTATGTCGACGATGCGCTGCTGGATATGTCACCGAACAACGATCATAGCAACGGGGCAAGCGACAAGCGATAAGCCGAGAGCGCGGACAATGCCGTGGCAGACACCGAAGCATCGTACCATTCAAATAAAAATAGAAAATTGAGGAGATATCGCTGCGGGAGCATCGAAAACACCCCCGCGTTTGGGCTAAACAGTCGAGAGGGCGGACACTGCCGTGTCTGCCACCGCAAACAACGAGGAGAGAGAGGGCCGATACCGTATCACACTAGGGTGATAAGATAACACACTCCCTCGGACGATTTTCAAAGATGGGTTTCTCGACAACGGGGAGGGCGTACAGAGCAATCCGAGCGATGCATCAATGCAATCTTCTCGACGAAATATTTCCAAGCCATTGTTTTCGTTGTGCGTGCCCCCCATGGTTTGGAGGAAACCCGGTCTGAAATTCGTCCCAAGGGGTGTGTGTTATCTTATCACCCAGTGTGATAGGGGGTACAGCCGTATTCAGCAATCCGCCGAGAGAGCGGACACAACCGCGCGAGACCCCGCAGCATCGCACACCTCCCATCACTAGCAAGAGAGAGAGAGAGATAGAGATAGAGAGAGTGAGAGGGCACAGCCGTGCCAGACACCACAACATTGTGCCCCTCGAAAAAAACAACTTGGCTATAAACCCCAAACTCGCGAGTTGCTTGTTGTTTTACTTTATTTTAGTATACACCACCCCCCTGCCTGGGTCTCGAAAATGGATAGTGAGGTGTCGCACTTTGTTTCGTACGTGCGCCCCTGGGTACCTGGTAATACTCATTTGCTGCGGGTGTCACCTGTTTATTCTCATCTAGTGGTCTGCCACACGGCGTGTCTGCGGACATACTGAACATACCACACACCATGCGTAGATAGAAGCACCTCTTGCTGCTGCGTTCCTTTTTGTCATATTTTGAGCAACTTGCTTGTGCGGTGTTCGCTTCTATTGATTGATAGCTTCCACGCCCGAGACAGAAACAACCATTGCTGATGACATGATGACGGTCGCGGGAAGGACAGTTTTTTTTTCGAACAACTTCGTGCACTCCGACAGAGAGTGGCAGACAAAAAGACACGGAAACAAAACGTCAGACATAAAACAGGCAAATCATGCATATTAATAGCATCATATTGTCGACAGTACTACTACACAATATACTCGAAAGCAAGTAGTCGGTGCTGTTGCTCTCACAACAATTCACCGCCAGAGTCTAATCCGTGGTGCTCGTTTATGACAAACGGGCTCCACCAATAATTCTGGAGTGGAGGAAAAGGAAAACACATGGCGCATGCATACTACCGTGCATGTACGCATACATACTGTATACTACCACCATTATTATCCTTGCCACCCTAGGGTTAGGAACCCTTGATAGTTATGTACGATAGTATCAGATACCAGGTACCAGATTCTGGGATATATTCATAGTGTCGGCTATCCGTCAGTAGAGTCGTTCGTAACAGGGTAGATACAGTACAGATGGGCACGTCAATCGCCATACCCAAGACATCATTGGTATAATCTTGCCAAAGTGTTCAGGTGCAATCGATAGCACATTCCACGTGTAAAGCCATTAATTTGGATTTTACAACAGTAAGTACTAGTATTAATAGTATAATCCCTTTTGTTATGTGGACGATATGATGGAAACAAGCGCATCACATTGTCAGATGGCAAACTATTTGATATCGACAGAAGAAGGCCTCTGATATATATAGTGAAGGATTATAGATTTTCCGCCCGGAATGGGGAGGAAATGAGTTTGAGAATCCATTGCCGAGGATTTTTGTAGGTCGGTCGTTGCCAAGCATCTTTTGCGTAATATGAGTGTGTGATATCGATATTTTCATGAGAGAACACAATTTGGACGAATTCGTCACTTTGTTAGATTTGATTGGCAATAAGGCATAGTAGGTGAACGTCACCCTTTCAGATTTAACCGGTAAAACGTTGAGTAGGAGTCAGTAGAATCTTTCGTGAGCGGGGCTGCATTGCTTGTGTAATTTTGTCAAGTATTCAGGTCTAACTGATAACGCCTTCCTTCCATGTTTGAAGTAATCGGATTTTATATATACCCTGGTATCATTTCATGTGTGAACGGTATGTCTACTACGGGGGTCCATAGTTAACGGGTCCATAGTTAACGGGACCAAATTTTGTTAGCAAAAATAGGTAAATATATATAGGTTTTTATGTACAGCATAGGTCCTATTAACTATAGACCCCCGTAATAGTTGCCCTTTTTGTGTTGTGGATGGTATGGTTGGAACTAGCGCTGTCAGAAGGCAAATGAAATGATAATGTTAGCAGTGACTTTCACTTAAGGTCCCTCGCCCATCACCCTCAGCAAACTCACCCGCAGCAAGTTAAGTATCCATAGCTCGGGTGCTTATTCGGTTTCGTTCTCCGAGAAAAGAACGAACGAATGAATTGTGACAGCGCTATCAATGCTTCTATGCTTCGTGTATAATATTAATAGTGTCTCTGAAATGCGGAGTAATGAACTACAACCAACCCCAGCCCTTCACCAAGTTTAATATTACGAAACGCTTCGGGTTTCACGCAGATAGATGCTGACCGATGAAGAAGAAGAGCGACAAATGCATGCACATGCAGATGCATTTAATTAACAACAGCTGTTAGATGCTGGGTATTATCATTTCGGGGGACCATAGTAAATAGGACCAAATATTGTTAGCAAAAGTAGGGAAATATGTAGGTTTTTGCCATTACCGTAGGTCCTATTTACTATGGTCCCCCGTAATACTACGGATCAAGAAAGCTAGTCTGGTGTATGTCATCGTGTGAAATAGGTGTGCAGACGATGGAAACACTAACTGAGTTAATCTTATAGCCTACTACTAATAATAATATGCCTGCACATACATGATGAATGATCCACATTCATGTCTATTATGCTCCACATTGTCGTGTGGTAAACGAGTGCAATCATGTGTTGTACGCGTGATCAACGTTCGAGCCCGTCGTGCTGCCTATCGTTTCCCGCTGTTGCCACAACCAAATACTACACGCGTTATTTTGTAGCTCAAGTCATTAATTAATTGATTTCATCCACCCCTTCCCCCTATTGTATATTACTCACACCGATGGGTCCTTAAGTTTAAAGTTACGCCGCTTGTGACGAGGCGGCTATACTCTACGGTGTAGAGTTTGCATCATTTGCGGATGACAAACGCAACACTGATGAAGTAAAAGATCTACGTGAATTCTACTACATAAGATGGTTCTTCTATGTGCCGCGAGATCTGGACAATATAATATAATTTTTTTTTTCCGTTTTTCCACCGAATTTGTAACATAGCCTCCCTCGACCATTTTATTTCTTCATGCTCTGCACTCTCCACCCAACACTCGAAGTCCCTGCACTCTGCCTCACACCCTCTTTTTTCTCAACTCAGACGTGGGATCTCAAATCCCCCCCCCACCCCGCTGCTATGGTGCAGCTCTTTTTCTTGATATATATATATATGCGTGTGGTTTCGAAGTACCCCCCCCCCCCACCTCCTCCCCTCCATCCTACGGTACGCCTCTCTCGCTGGACGTGTGAGGTCTCTAAATACCTCTCCCCGTCTCCTCCCCGTCCTGCTATGGTTCGTTTCGTTCCTTGCTTGAGTTGCCGGATCTCGAAGTCCCCCCCCCCCCACCCCCCATTGGGGGCGGCGGCGGCGGGGGGGGGAGGGGGTGTACTCGATAGGAGAGATGTACTCGATCTCATGCATGGCCGTAGTCGTATAACCATAGACCCTCGCATCCCTACGCCGGGACGGAGCATGTCGAGTTTTTCACCGACCGGGGGGGGGGGAGGGTATCGATTTCACCCTCCCCGCCGCCGCTCCTTCGTTTGTGATATACGTTCGGATTCTTCGACCCCCCCCCCCCCCCCTCCCATACGACTACGGCCATGCATGATATCGAGTAACCCCCCCCCCCCCCCCCCCCTCTCCTCCCCTCACCGCCACATGGTGCACACCTTGCTTTAGATCCGGGAGGGCAAGGGACCTCCCGGCCCCCTCTACCCTGGCTTCCTGCTCCGATACGCCTTTTGCTTGAAATGTGGTGTCTCTACAGAAACGATCCCCCCCCTCCCCCATGCATGATACAGGTACACCCCCCCCCCCTGCCCCCCTCTATGCTATATATTATCAATAGGTTGGGGCTAGCGTCGGTTGGCAATGACACTGTAAAACATGCCGCTCACTATGTGAGCTAGACAACCAAGGTACCGTTTGTTTGTTTTTTTGGCGGTCGGTCACAGCAGGTGGTCGGGTTAGATCATTTGTGCGGGTCGAGAACCTTTTTTCCGCACAAGGGGAATGATCATATCACGTACCTGGTAGTGCTTATGGTATGGCACCCAAGAGACAGTTACATGGTACTCCCATTGCTGTCTCCGGAAGTGGCCACACCGGTAATTAAATCAACAAATTGAAGCTGTCATCCATGTTCAAGTCCGCCTCACAAACGGCTCCTTGTAGGATGCAGTTCATTCTTCATGCGACTCGCCGAAAACCCCACGGCGCTTCGCTCTTGGTGCAAGAAAGGTCTGCCTGGTCAGTGAAAACCCGACGTGTTTCGTCCCATGATTATTAGGATGAGAGAGTCTATGGTCATAAGACTACGGCCATGCATGATATCGAGTACACCCCCCCCCCCGTCTTTAACTCCGTCTCGAAAGCGATGCGCGGTCAATGGTCAAATGACTAAGGCAAGCAACAAATGATATCCCCGACGGCCAAGCATGATAATGAGTACACCCCCTCCCTAAGTGGTCGTATATATGTGGTCGAAACGTTTGTGTTATCCCCGGGGAGTAAGGTTGGTTCTTTTATTTTTACAAAGTCCCCCCCTACTCCTTTTCGTTACTCAAAAACAATCGCTATCCCCGGAGAGGCAACACAATAAAAAAAAAAACGATGTCACCCCTGAGGCACAATGCAAATATCGAGCCCCAGGACTCATCCGTCCTTTGCTGCTCGTATGTTTTCTCGTGTAGATGTTTTTTTTTGCCTCGGCATTGATTGGGTGCTATTGCGCGCGAGGTAGGCGGCGAACGGAAGTGTGCTGTATGCACACGCGTCTCTGGCGGGGGTGTCGATCGTACTTTTTTTTTTTTCGGAAGCACATCCCCGGGGGACTTTTCTTCCCGCAGGGTCATTTTTGTTCCTGTTGTTTTGACCAAGTCCCCTCTGCCTCCTTGTACTCCTCGGGGACAAAATACATTCACCCCCGGAGGGACAAGGCAGAGGATATTGTGGTAGATGTTGCCAGTCAGATGCCGACCAGCTTCCAGTACTCTGTCGTATATATTGTAGACGTATATACTATATAATGCCCACCGTGCCCTTGTCTCTCTCCTCATTGCGAGTCCAACCTCAACCTAACTCGCTCATCTATCTCATACTCACATCATAAAAGTATTCCCTAATCGAGCATGCCTTCCATCCCTTCCATATATACCAGGCATATGTTAATATTCAATCCCGCTCCACACTCTCCAGGTTTCCTGTGTGCGTTCAATCTCACACGGGCGCCGAGGCAACGTGCTATCCAGCGTGTAGCAAACAATATCAGAGCAACAACGTCAGCAGCAAGCAGCTGCAGTGATATCACCGCCGCTCAGCTCAGCTATTCAGCTACTAATAGCTGCTACTGCTACTACTATTAATGCTAGTACAGTAGATCATAGAACATCTATTACAGATAGGAGAACCCGCATAGTAACCAAATCTCAAAGCAGTCGACCACATGGTCCGCAATCAATCTAAATACCGCAGACAGGCAGAGGGGGGGGGTAATCGCCGTGAGCTGCGAACACCAAATAAACTGCAATTATGCTGCATGCATAACCATTTTTACCATCATGCCATTTATTCGGACCGGCGAAGAAACCACCGCGAAAAAAAAAGAAGCGATACATGGACAAAATATAATATGTTTATACATAGTTGTACGAAGGCTGTGCGCATGTCTCCTGCGCCCTCCCTCTCTGCGACGACAAAAGTAACCCATCCATGACGATATAATATGATGCATTCGCACAGTTTAAGGGGACGATCCATAGCCTGCAGCCCACGTAAAAATACGCGCATACCTACCTGGTACTAGGTGCACGTTATTTATGCCGCCACGCCATAGAGAATAACCCATGGTACAAACTTACACCGCCAACGGGACCCCCCCCCCCCCCCTCCCCCCCCCCCTTCGGCGGAATCGGGGGCGTGCCAAGAAATGCGTGGTCGATTGAGTGGGTCGGTTATAGCCACAGCAGTGGCCACGGACTATGCCGAGAGCCTTTCACAGAACCTGGACCCGTTGTTTCAAGTATCCGAGTACTACCATCCCCCATCCTGAGATCGGAACACACACACATACATACATACATACATATATACATACATACATACATACATACATACATACATACATACATACATACATACGTGTGGGCACCTTCCGTGTAGTATGGTACGTCACTGCTGCTGTGTTTTACTTACTATTACGGGGGACCATAGTAAATAGGACCAAATATTGTTAGTAAAAATGGGTAATTATATAGGCTTTTATGTACACCATAGGTCCTATTAACTGTGGACCCCCGTAATACTTACATATACCCTTTGATGGTATGGTATCATCGGAGTAAGCGCACAGCACATTTATTTGTCAGATGGCTTTAAAGGAAATAATAATGATATTACTGCAGCAGGGATTGTGGTTGTTCGATGAATTGTGCCAGCTTTTTTCATTCCGAATGAACAACGTGCCCTGCTCATACAAGCTAGTTTTCGGAAGCCCCGCTCGTACGAAACAATAATGCAAAGTTACTATGTTTTCTATTATTAAGCCATCGGATCCTAGTTATACCCGTTCATGTATGTATGTGTGTATGTATGTATGCGTGTATGTATGTATGTATGTTTGTATGTATGTATGTATGTATGTATGTATGTATGTATGTATGTATGTATGTATGTATGTATGTATGTATGTATGTATGTATGTATGTATGTATGTATGTATGTATGTGTGGATGGTATGATTTTGGAATAAGCCCAGCATGTTGTCAAAATAAATGCAAACAATGGAATATTATAGTAATAGTTGTCAAGGTCTACCAGGGTAAGTCCCATTGGTTTCTATTAATAGTTTTCCTTTTGTGTTGGATGATATGTTTATAAAATTATAAACAACAAACAGGAGTGAGATCGAGGATTTGGTCGAACTTATGTTGTGCTGGGGGTCGACGGGTAGAAACAACAACGGAACGGTTTTTAAAATGTGAAGAACACCCACCCACATGATTGGAACAATTTGGGCTGCACATTGTCAGGCGGCAAAAGGAATAATATTTGTACAGTTTCGATAAAATCCAAGATCTCACAGGTGTATAGATATTCATATTAATACCTGGTAGCTGTTATTTTTCTTTCTCACCTGTCTGATGAAATATATATATATATATTTTTACTCTGTTGTCACCACGACTATGTTGACAATACGTTACTCTGAATGATAGATTTGTTCGGGTTCCTATTAATAACATGCCGAGGAAAACACAACTTACTCACTGAAAAAAAGGCGATGCATCAATAATGCAATGAGTTATTATTCATTTTTACAAATATATAATACGAGTGAGCAGTGAGTACATCCAGTGGCTCTGAATCTAAATAAACGGCGTAAAGTACAGCAGTTAGATACTGTTGTTGTAGCATGTATGTGCCGGTATATATAGGCCAGAACAAACAGTAGCAATCTACTCACTGCTGTATAAGTTAGATGGCGACGAACCCCCTTCGTTAACCGGAAAGGTTCACAGGCACCTCCTCCCTGAACTGCTGCTGTGCATGTTCCTGCCGCCGGACGATCCATCTCTGTGTAGTAGGCCGATCGGTTTTGGCTGTTCCTGCTGAAAATCAAGAATAAGAGAGAGGATACATGGCCCCGGGGACAATACTCCAAGCCTCCTCCTCCTGACCGCTGTAGTATACGATTAATAACACTATTAATCGTAGCAACGATATACCGAGCGACGTCAGACAGTGGTGCCTCTCCTCGTGCTGCATATAGACCTACTAGGTGCAACCAATCAATCAATCAATATGTTATCGTTGCAGGTAGTTGAACTATACTTGTACAGCAGCAGAGCAGTACTCTCCTAGTTCCCTGCAGCATGGGGATGCCATGGTTGGAACAGTAAGCGCTCCACGGCTGTCAGATGGCAAATAAATAGAAGGATAACATTATCGCCCATTCCCGAATAAATACGAGGTACAATTCCATCATGAACAAACAAAAGCTTGGTACACGGACCATGAAAAAAAAAAGCTGCACATTGTATGTTACGCTATTATTAATAATAGGTACGCCCGATCAATAATATTACAGTTACGTACGGTAGTAACGAGTTTTGCCCTTGACCCCCCGGTAGCTCTTCCTCGTTAGTGTAATATATTATGCTGTGTTTTCGCTTCGACATGCACAGGCTAGGGAGTCCTCTACTGAATGCATGCAGTATATGCATCGGATATCCTGTACAACCTTGTCTAGACCATGAGATCGCTCGCAATAATGGGGTTGAGCGTGCAATCGAGCAATTTTTCCTCGAGTTCGGCTTCTCTACACTACTGGAGCTGTACAGCTCTTTAACCTCTTAAGGAGTGTTGTCCCGTTTGGGGTACAAATCACCCAAATTGTGAGTAGGTTGCCCCCAAAACGAGACTGCAGTCCCACAACGGTTAAACAGAGGAGTTTCATTTTTAAAAAGTGGGTGCACCCCTACGCCCCGTCGTAGCATGATGAGTCCGTCCCGCAAGTGGAGATAGATGCAAGTGACCGCGGCAACAACAACACAGCAGCAGAGGGCTACCTACCTACTGCAGCAGTTCATCGACAACAAACGTAGTAGTAGTAGTAGTAGTAGTAGTAGTAGTAGTAGTAGTAGTAGTAGTAGTAGTAGCAGCAGCAGCTGTAGTAGTAGCACTACAGTAGTAGTAGTAGTAGCAGTAGAGGTAGTAGTAGCACTACAGTAGTAGTAGTAGTAGTAGTACACTACTACTACTACGAGTACTAGTAGTAGTACTACAGTAGTACTAGTAGTAGTAGTAGTAATAGTAGTAGCAGTAGTAGTAGTAGTAGTAGCAGCAGTATAGTGCTACGGGGGGGCATAGTAAATAGAACCAAATCTTGATGGTAAAAATACTGTAGGAAAATATATAGGTTTTCGTGTGTAACCTAGGCCCTATTTACTATGGCCCCCCGTAATAGTAGGTGGTGGTATTAACATTGTAGTAGTGTAGTACATGGTAGTATTAATAGTAGTGGAAGTACGGACAGTAGTAGTAGTAGCAGTAGCAGCAGTACAGTAGTACTTATGACGGTTTGGCGATTAGCGTGTGTACCAGCTTGAAGCTGGTGTGTATGCTTAGACCCGATTGCCGTTGGCCGGACAATACACGGCCTATAAATTGGGGCAAGCGCGAAGTCACGATTAGGTGAGCTTGTACGGGAAGCTTCAATAGAAGAGAAGACGACGAGCTGGTGTGGTAGCCCCAAGCCACACAGTGATGATTATACCATACAGTAGATGTCAATTCTAATACCTATTACGGTGGTCTATAGTTAACAGGACCTATCGCATACATAAAAACTTATATATTTATGTATTTTTACTAACAATATTTGGTCCTGTTAACTATGGGCCCCCGTAATAGTAATACAGCAGTAGTAGTGCATATAACTGGCATTGGATTAGTTGTAGACCATGATCTGTGAGAACAGTTCATACTTTCGGAAACACGGCATGGGCGAGAAGAGGCATCACCGCAATTCCGTACGCATCTCTTTCTAGGGTTGAAGAATCGGCACAGACACTGGTTGTGCTGGATGTCGGCGGGTAGAAAGAACGATTTAATGTGAAGAACACACACACGAGAGCCTCCGTCATCGCAAGAGCCGGGAGCGGCGCTCCCATTGAAACGTTTGCAACTCTTTGGGATACTACCATCTGAACTCCATTTCTCAACAGCGAATCGACCCCAGGCTTTGTTGTTCGTTGGATGTGCACCATAATACCTTGTTCGATCGCCAGCACTGACTTGTAGCTCAGTGAGTATGGTGCATAGAAGCTAACAAGTTGTATTCGCCTGTCGCGGACCGGTTCACGGTATTGTTCTCCAGATCATTATCCTTCTGCTGTAACTCGCTCCGGTCTTGAGTATGTTTGCTGGCACAAGACGTCTCGGTCTGATTGTCGGTCGGGGGGAGGCACGAAAGCCGAAACAAAATAACAGATATGTTTGCGTCATCACCGATCTCCTATTTTGCACCCGCGGTGGATGTCGCAACCATACCTGGAAGGGGAAAGCGTCGGGGTTGGCAGGGTCACAATTCACTATTTATTTGCCGTCACGGCTCCGCCTTTCGGGAACGAGGTCATCGTTGAGAAGAGCCAGGCAGTGCGCGTGAGACTGCTTGCAGGCAGCGTGTCCATCGTGCGGTATATACAGTATAGTGTCCTGTCTTTAGCGGGATCCGCTTGGAAAATTCGGTGCCCTCTTTAAGGAAATACCACGCGTATGCACGGTGCTACCGCAGCGCCCCTCGATGACGCGGCCTTGACCACGCCAACATCCAGTTGATTGACCTCCCTGGCTGAGAGCACGCAAGCAGCAGGACACAGGGCCGTGGTCGGCGCCAAAGATAGTGCGGGGTACGTAGCGCCGTGAACATAACGTGGCAGGTGACCGAAGGCTTCAAGCGGATCCCGCTCAAGGCAGGAAGCAATCTACAGCACAGCTTCTTCTATGGATGCGCCGTCAGCGCAGCCAGTCTCACGCGCACCGCCAGGTTCTGGTCGGCGAGGGAATCTCATCCTACAACACGGAGCCATGACGGCGTGTATATCGTAGACTGCGACACTGCCAACGCCCAGATTCCCGCCGCCAGCGTACGTAGCGAAGCACGCCGTGGGTGCAGAAAACTACTAGGACAGTAGGTCGGCGACGCAGATAAATGTTGCGCCTTCTCTTCGCATCTTTTTTCGTGCCTCCCTCGAACGACGATCATGTCGGGACAACTTGTGCTAGCGAGCAGACGCGAGGGAAGAATAAGCCACGCGATAAGACGACAAATCCGGATAACTATACGTACGGCGAATCAGTCCGTGGCTCCGTGGCAGGTCAATGAAACGGATGATCAGTCACTTCGATGCCCGCCACGCGTACTGCGCACCGCAATTCCTAAAGCCCGCCTTTTGTCGTAGAGAGTATAGAGACGTCCCCCTGCCGTCAACCGGGATTTCACATTTCTGCTAGACGCGCTGCGCGCGAAAGCTGCGCGTCTTGCGCGGTCTCGACTTCAGGGAACTCGTCATTCTTCCCAATAATGGCGCCAGCGAAGGACGATGTTGTTGTGCAGGGGGGATGGGCCGCTGGATTGTTTAGGACACGAGAGTAGCTCCTTGATGTTACAGTACTTAGCCTCCACGGCGAACCGCAAGTAGTCACACGGAACCCCCTCTCCCCCTGATGATGATGATGATGATGATGATGCTCTCACATTAACTCACTTCCCTGAAATCTTGCCTGTGGTCACAAAAACAGGCTGTAACAAAAACGCATCTCGATGGGAGAAAACAAACAAGTACGAAATAGTGCGCACGGCAGTATCATATCTCTCGGTAAAGGAAACGGTACTATTAATACCGAGCCCTATGGTCATACGATTGCGGCCATGCCTGACGTGAGTACCCCCCTGCCCTTCCCCCCCTTCCCCTTTTCCTTCTCTGTGTCCCCTCCTCTGGAAGTGGCCTCATCAGAAAACATATCAATTGATTCGACGCTGTCATCCATTTATCATTCATACGCAAGAAAGCCTGCCTCACACGCGGTTTATAGTAGGATGCAACTTTTCACTCTTCATGCCACTCGCCCAAACACAACCTCACGGCGCTCCGTGCTTGTTGCAAGCAATTTAATGCCTGACTGGTATGTGAAAACCCTACGAGCTCCGTCCCGGCATTGTGTATATATAGAGGTGCGAGGCTCCATGGTCATACGACTACGGCCATGCATGACATAAGTGCTCCCCCCCCCCCTCCGCTTTTCTCCACGGTGACGTAACCCCCACGCAGGAGGCGTTCAGCGAGTGCTCATGGGATGGCTGTCGAGAGGAACAACCGTGTACGCGTGCCTTGTATGTTCCTTCTGATTTTCTGAGTGGGAGGCTGTAGTACAGTAATTGTTCGCAGACGCGGAGCTTGGCGGCATCGAAAGAAGGGCGACTTGGTGGCAGGTTCGCATCACGAGACCTGTCTGTTTCAGACTCGTAGGACATATCTACTCTATTTACGCCCAGGTCGACTTCCTTATCAGATAGGCACGATCGTCGTGTTGTCCGCTATTCGAATTGTGTGTCCCCTATTGTCCCCTTTGTTCGTGAGGACGAGCTGGCCACAAATCTCTTCCTTGGTCCGGGAAGCCCGCTCCTAGAACAGAGAAGCGGCGGCTCGTGGCTGCCAGCGGAACTGAACATCTTGGACGGAAGCAAGCAACAAGAAAGAGCCCATTGTCTTTTTCCAAGGACCAACTACAAATGTCTGGTACACGGTTTTAAGCGGTGGCCGGACTCGAGGAGCACCCGTTAGTAGCGCTGAGAGACTGGGGCTGATTCCATCGCGAAGAAAAATAATAAGACCGAAACTGTGAGATCGAAAACTCACTCGAAACTCTTATTTGCAAGCTTGGTGTGACAAATTCGATCGCGCGTTATAGTGCGGGGGTGTGTGTAGGTTTTCAGAGTTGTCTAAGTATCGTTACTATAGGTTTGAAAGCAACAAATTCACTACCTATGGCACCAAGTATGCCCCAAAGGTGACCGATTATGTAGTTTCAGTATACGCCCTGTTTCTAGCCCCGTTCCCTCATCACTTTCTCCGGCAGCAGTACCGCCCGTGCAGTGACCGGTCAACATCAACGCGTAGAAGATCGTGCTACTAAGCTGAGGGAAGGGCACAGGAGGCAGGGGGCAACAGTTTCGGTCCCAAAATACAGCCGACTACGACGTGCATAAGTACACGCCCGCCACGAGCAGCTCTCTTATTTCAGCATGTATGTATGTAGCCCCGTGAGAATTTCGTAGAACATAATCGACTAAAAAAAGGCAAGCACCGCAATATCACAGGCCTCGCCTGCTACGGAAGTACATCAAAACTGGTCAGAAAATCCAGACGAACGTTTTCCGATACACGATTGCCTGCGGAATTGCCGATGACTACGTATGGGCACAATATGTGTATGCGTGACTCCGTCCCTGCGACGAGATCACATACGCCACATTGATGACACGATGCAGAACGTGGTGGAAAGCATCGAATGTGTCGATGAACCCTCTCGGCTCAGCTTTTGCCGTGGCATCACAGTGGACGCGGCGCAGCCGCGTGGGTTATTGTACGTAGCGCACTTGAATGAACTGCGTACAGTGCCATGAATGACAAGAATATATGGACACTGGGCCAGCAGAAGAGACGGAAGGAAAGGAGCCAGACCAGCAGAGAAAGCAGGCCAATCAGGGCTTGTTGTTGGAAACCAGACGACCAATAAACATAACAGCATGCCTGTGGTACGTGGTACCACGTCTACATGTTGTGTCACAACAGAGTACTACTCGCAATGGCGACGGCTTTTCCCGCCTCGAGACGTGGACCCGTGGTATACGATAGATATCTCACTGTGCCTTTTTTTGGCAAATATTACGACTGACTATTATTACGGGGAATGATAGTAAAATAGGACCTACGGTACACACAAAAACCTATATATTCACCTATTTTTACTATTACGGGGGTCCATAGTTAACGAGACCAAATTTTGTTAGTAAAAATAGGTAAACATATAGGTTTTTATGTATACCATAGGTCCTATTAACTAGGGACCCCCGTAATAACAATAGTTGGTCCTATTTACTATGCGGTCCCCGTGATAGTGTGGCTCATCAACTGAGGAGGTACCTAATAACGCACTCATCATGTCGTCGGAATGCCACTCGTGGTTTACAGTGTACGTACTTCGTACATTATTGTTAAATTTGCCCTCTGACAATGTATCGTACATATTCCATTCCAACTTGAATCGAATCTCTTTTAATACCGCAGCAGTAGCCCCTTGTTTATCACTCTGAACCAACGGGTATGCCGTTTTCCCTGCTTGAAAGGCTTCTACGTACTTCCACATTCCCCCCTTGGCAAGCCCTCTTGAACTATTGCCCGTTGAACACCTTATATGTGCCAGCCATGGGATAATTCGTCTTGTTTTTTTTGCTGCCACTTTTTTCGGGTGATACAAGAGAGCTTCTCGAGCGAGGACTCTTATTGGAGTCGCCTCCCTATCTTACCGTGGCGCGCGTCTGTGGAGTGATATGTCCAATTGCACGAAAGGTCCTGTCGCAGCGACGGGCGCTAACATTTTTCTAGCCTGGGTGCGTGCGCTCATGCTTCGTCGTCGCCATCAGATCAACACGAACGAACGAGGAACCATGAAAAACTCGCATGGTTGGCACTGCCTGCGCGCGAAACCACTTTCACAGAGGGTCAGCTCTTTTTCAATCGTCATGTACGCGTTTCCTCCCGTCTACCAGCACAAACTAACCATAGAGACAAACACGACGAGCGTATACGTCAATAATTTCTGGTACAACATCAACGTAAAAGAGTTTGTAGAGGCTGTATCTACTGAACCACCCAAGGCTAAAGGTATAATCAGCTGCCCTCCCCACCGCTGTCCTTTTCACGACGCCCCCCCCCCCCCCTCCCCCGAAACAGAAGGGCCGAGCGAAATCGGAGAGAGCATACGGGCGCATGCACAGACACGCGAGCGGCTCTCTTTGGTCATCTTCTGCAAGGATTTACCTGCGCTCTGTTTGAGTCGAGTGAGCGTTTAGCGGGTGCTTTCATGAGTGTACATACCAAAATCAAAGGGAAGAAACGCCCTGCCATGGGGCTACAGTATCTTCTGTGCCGGCTGGCGGTCGACGCCGTTGAGGACGGTGAAACCGAGTGACGTGCAAAGGCCTTCTGCAACAGCGTAACAGTGGCAAATCAACACCTGCCGCCGGTAAATCAATGCCGCATGGGTAGGCGGGTTCGCAAGCTGTGGAACATGCAGAGGCATCAGCAGCAGACCGCACGTGTTGGCAGAACGTGCGCTCGAGAAATAAGTATTGTACGGTTGAGCGGTGTGCATGCTGGTTCGAAAGCGTTAGCGTATTGCGTTTGGCAAAGCGGTGTGGGATCCGAGCACAATTTTGGAGCATAAAAAACACTGTAATACTTAGGCGGCTACAGTAGTTATGTATGGAATTGAAAACAAAGACCGACGCCTCGAACATCGCTGGAGTCAAAACAATGGGCCTGGGCCTTCAGGCGAGCATGGCTCTCCTCGGAGGCGTGATGGATACCAGCGTCGTCCCGAGTCCCATTGTGGAGTGATACAGTTTGTGTCGCTGCTACAGTAGCACCATTGCTTCGATATATCTATAATCATCTTCATTTTTACTTTCCAGCTTAATTCGTAGGAGATATTTTACCCTCAGCGATCTTCTGGACAAGCTTTAGTCACAGGTGTTGTCCCTTTTCCCCCACAGTATGCGCCTTCATTTTTATCGCGCATAGAGTTCAGCATTCCCTCTGCTCGTCGATTTTCATCGAATGTTGCTAACTCACGCTCTCGCGCTTTCCGCTAGGCATTTTTCACAGCGATAAAAACTCCTTACGAGTATGCACTCGGTGAGACTCGAACCCACGAAACTGACCCTAGTAGTCACGCGGACCACCAACCAAGTCACCGGGGACGTCGGGTTTAATGTATCAGGTTATTATTCGCTACGCAAGCAAATGTGTATTCCGGTAGTTCCCAGAAAACGCGCCATGCAAGTTGTAGTTATAGGGCTTTTGCTGTCGGTCAAGCCTGCGTTTTGCATCGCATCTTGTTTGGAAATTGGGTCTTGTGATCCCCGAGTTGAAGGTTTTCTACAGTAGTAATAGTACTGACGACATGTGTCTCACGTGAACGTGAGGGGGGGGGGGCGGGAGGGGGAATACGATGTCCCCAGTGCCCTGTATATGGAATAGCTCCCGTACGCAGCGCACGTTTACGTGTTTGGTCTCGCAACCCCATATCGATGTTAACTCTCGGCAGGGGAGACGGGATCGTGATCCCGCCACCAGCACCTCGGCGCACGCTCACACCTCAAACCACACCGAGGGAAGAACTCACTGCATTTCGGTATTGGAACAATTGAGGCCAGAGTTGGTATGTGTTTCTGCCAGTACCACGTATCACGTACGATACGCACATGTCACTACCGGTATACATATACCTGGTACGTTTCGAAGTATGTATGCAGGCCAGATCCCTCGAATCTTGTGTATACGGCACCGTCTAATTTGACGAATTGTTATGCGTATCCCTCGGGCCCAATCTAAAGGCTTTAGCTCTCGAGTGGTGCCCCGGGGTCGTGAGCTAAAGTGCCGACCTGTGGGCCATGACAAATAACCCTACTGTTGTACTGCTGTATGGGTGTCATACCAATAAGAAAATAGCACCTGTTAGTCTTAAGCCCTTGACGTTAAATGTACAAATATGCTTCTCTAGGAAGACGCCGAGATGTCTGCGGTTGCGCTGTTCACATTTTGATGATGGACGGAGTTCTCTGGAATACCGCGATACTGTTTCAAGGCCGCCGAGCGGAAAGTGGAAGCGCGCGGGGGGGACTTACATACCCCCCCTGATGACCGTATCACGTAGTGCATATGGTGAGGCATCCACGAGGCAGTTACATAGTAAACCCGTTGCTGTCTCTGGAAGTGGCCACACCAGAAATTAAATCAATTAATTGACGCCGTTATCCATATGCAAGAAAATCCGCCTCTGAAGCGGTTCTTAGTAGGATGCAGCTCACGCTTCACGCGACTCGCCCAACACCTCACGGCGCTTCGCGCTTGGTGCAAGCAATGTCTGCCTGGGGTCGGTGAAAACTCGACGTGCTCCGTCCCGGCATTGTAGGGATGCGAGGGTCTATGGTCATATGACTACGGCCATGCACGATAATAAGTACACCCCCCCCCCCCCCCCGCTGTCCCCGACAAACGTCTTGCATATGCAACGCTTGTCAGAAGCGTGCCAAAGTGTGACATACTCCAAGAAGGGCATTCACCAATAATTTAGCGCCAGCACCACGCTGTAGCAGAATGACACCGCCGAAAATATAATTTACCATATACCTTTCTCCCTCTACATAATTGTTACTCCACGGAGTAAAAAAATGTTAAGTTGTTTTCCAGCCTGGATCACGGATGTTCAAGTTGTATTCTGGTGTTCACATATGCTTGATAAATTACTCGTATGTTTATCTACTCACTGCAAACAGTCGGAGCAGCGTATTTAGGCACCACCGCACTTTAGAGCAGAGCCGACGATATGCGTTTCTTTGTTGTTCCCTCGGCGTTCCCTCTAGGCTCAAAGTAGCATAGTGCAGCACTGTAGAACCCGAGTATAGTGGTATAGAATGCAGGTACTACCTGAACTAGGAAGGCAGCGTCTCTTATTTAAGACACTTCTTGTGTTGTTGTATTAGTCCTCTTCCCAATGAGAGATGGAAGGGAGCGGTTGAGAGTGGTTCGATAGGGGCTTGATTCAAGGCACCAAGCCCACTCTTCTCTCCTTTTATTAACCCGCTAGACGGGTGAAGGCACTTGTCCGAGGAATTTTCCTCAGGCGCTTGTCTACTCTTCTCATATCGGCTATCCTAACCATTGTACTGCAAGGAATTTTTCAGAGCCCCGGCAATACTCTTCAGGTGTTACAGGGCTTTGACACTACGAGTATCCCATGACCATTCTATGGCCCAACAGCCATACCACAATAGCCCACCCTGGATAGTCGCATATGCAGACCACATGGCGGTCAATGGATAATAATGGAATTCATCCGAAAATACCGGAAAAGGGGATCTAAGATGCTGCTATTCGAAACAACGAAATGAGGCTATAGATTTCCCCACACCTCGTAGTGAGGCCTAAGCGTTACGGACAAGTGTTTGAATTAGAAACTCCCGCTGAAAGAGGGGATCAAGCCGAAGCAAGACGACCGCTTGCTGCAGGAATCCATCAAATTCGACCGACGTCGACACTTTCTTCTTCACCGGCTTCATCATTATCTACGTTCCACGCTCCGGAGCCCGACATCGAGTCTGATGACGTCCAGCCAAGATCGTCTCCGACCACATCGTCTGCACGGCCTTCATGTATCATCTACGCTCCGTCTTCCGGAGTTCGCCATCGAAGCTGATGACGTCCTTCGTTGTTTTCTTTGGTTTGTGTTTTTTCGTAAGTGAGTCTCAAGCTCTTAGGTATCTCAAATAAAGAGGCAAGGAAGGCCTGTTGAACAGAAGATGTTGCGTTCCAAAGCTCAGTGACGCTTGCGTTGACGTCAACTGCAGTAGAACCCGAGCATTGTGGTAAGGGAATAGAATGCAGGCACTATCTAAACTGGCTAGGAAGACAGCTTCTCTTGTTCAGGACACTTCTTGTATTGTTGTACTATCACGGGGGGCCATAGTAATTTGGACCAAACATTGTTAGTAAACTTCGGGAAATACAAAGGTTTTCGTGTGTGCTGTAGGTCCTATTTAGTATGGTCCCCCGTAATAGTCCCCTTCATGATGAGAAATGGAAGAGAGTGGTTAAGAGAGATTCGATAAGAGCTTGCTTCGAGGCATCAGGCCCACTCTGCTCTCCTTCTATCAACCTGTTAGACGGGTACAGACACTTGTCCTAGGAACTTTCCTCGGGAACTTGTTTACTCTTCTCCTATCGGTTACCCTAACCATTGTACTTGTACTCTTCTCCTATCGGTTACCCTAACCATTGTACTGCAAGGGAATTTCGGAGCCCCGGGAATACTCTTCGGGTGTTACAGGACTTTGACACTACGACCATCTCATGACTATTCTGTAGTCCAATACTACTCCATCTCACAAGAGTTAATCAGACAAATCTGGGAGAAAAAGTTGTTAGTATTTGGTTGCAGTACGTAGACATTTTCTGTAGTCGATTTCCGTCGGCAATTCTTCCCCCGAACTGGTCTTTAGCTAGAGATATATCGTATGCTAACCGCAAACATTATATCCCTTGCGAACCATACGCAGTCAGATTTTTCCGACGTCTTCAAACTATCCAAAATCACAACAACAGTAAAAACGAGGGACGTCATCACCCACGGTGAAATTGTATCCTTCAAATGTTTAGAAAAGTATCGTCACCGCCCTGGGTGACGACACCGGCCGGCCAGGGAATTCCCACCATTAAGAAATCCCCTTTTAAAAAATGGACCAATAAAAAAACTGTGGGCACCAAATGTCTTTCCTTCATCTCATCACATTCTGGGGTATGTTACAGAAGCGGTGAACCGAGGATAAAAGGAGTATCGTTCAATCGCCGTAGGCCCTGCCTGGCACCGACGCCCACATGCACCAGGCTGGGGGGGTGATACAGCGGCAGGGAGTCGAGGAGGAAAGAAGGGTCGATTTATTACTGTAGTCCCCGCTTAGCACCGACGCTCACATGATCCGGGCTGGGGGGAGGTGTTGCAGTGAAGGGGGTGCTGAGGACAAAGAGCACACCTGACTGCAGGAAAATCCGCTCTGGGCCGAGCATTATGCGTCGGACACGGGGGTTATTACAAACGCTGGGCCGACGATGGGGAACCGAGAAGGCACGCACACACGCTGTCGCGGGGCTAGTGCCGGGGTGCCCGCTTTGTGCCGACGATGGTTATACGTCGGGCAGAGACAGCGAGGGGCGCCAGGGTTGATGCTTTAGAGCGCGAATGTCGTGACCAGCGCTTTAAGGAGGGCAATACGGCGCGAGACAACTATTCCGATCAGTGTCACACGTCGAGTCTATTTGTATGGGCAGAGGGTGAGCTTTCATTAGCTCCTTCGGTCGCATCTTGTGGGGGCAGGGAAGATCCCCGACGCGGGAACGACTCCGATTTTTTGTGAAGAAGCAGTAACGAGGTTGCAGGACCACTCAGTGTTTATTCAACACTACCCGAGACCTAAATAAAGTCAAAGCCAAGTGAATCTGCGATACCCGTCTCATCAACCCCCAACCCCTTGTGCTCTGCCTCGCCCGTCGTGCCCGTTATGGTGTCTGGTGCTTCGTTGGTCGTTGACTCTGACTGGTCGCAACTGCTGCCTTGCATCGATCCACTCTTCGCGTGGCCTGATTATCCCTGCATGGGAGCACTGGTCGAACTCTCAAAACGACAGGTGAGCTGGCCTCAGAGATCTAGTGAGCCTGGTGCCTTTAGACTCTGAGGGTTGTACCCTGCTGTATCACTTGCGCTACAAAGCCGGCTTGCTTGATGACCGCCGAAGCAGACAGCTTGGAAGCCTGTCGCACCCTGAGATACAGTTAGACTCTGTTTTGTCCCTACCCGAACCTCTACGTTGCGTCTGTACTCTAGTGGTGTGCTCGTGTACTGCTAAGGTGCAAATAAGTCATGAGCCTCAAGGCGGAATTTCACTGCCGATCACATGTGCCCTAAGGATGGGTACATTGCTACAAAAGTAGCCAGCGTTCGATCGTATAGGTTAAACCACTGAGGTGCTCAGTCAGAGAACACACGACTAGGGTGAGGGACAATATATATGAAGGAAAAGCCAGGCGCTGATTAGAGGCCTGATCAAACCCGGAGGATGTTATCGGCGGGAGGCCGTATCGAGACCAAAAGTACTTCGTGTGTTCGTTTATAAAGGTGAAACCAGCTGACTGAGTGGCTCATTGGTTTAACCTAAATACAAACGAACAATGAAGTCCGGGGTTTGAGTCCCGCCAGACGTTTTATTTCCGCTTTCTCTCCACATGATTTCCCTTTTGCCATCCACAGCAGACAAAGCGGAAATACGACGTCCGGCGGGACTCGAACCCCGCACTTCATTGTTCGTTTATATTAAGGTTGAACCACTGAGCCTCTCAGTCACCTGGTTTCACCTTTATAAACGAACACAAGAAGTACCTTTGGTCTCGATACGGCCTCCCGCCGATAACATCCTCCGGGATTGATAAGGCCTCTAATCAGCGCCTGGCTTTTCCTTCATACTGTCCCCCTCCCTAGTCGTGTGTTCTTTTACTCAAATGGTTCACCCCACGTATCGACGCTCTGGTCTAGTATTCTTTCACCGTGGTTCTCTCCACTTGATTTCCCTTTTTTACCCACGGCAGAAAAAGCGGAAATACGACGTCTGGCGGGACTCGAACCTCGGACTTCCTTTGTTCGAAATATTTCACTCCTCGGATAAGGTAACACTGGGGTAACACTTATTTACGTTATGGGGCCTAACAGAGGAACGTGGTAACGTACTAACATAGTGTTAGCACTGGAGGAGCGATCACGGTAACGAGGTAACACAGTGTTAACTGGAAACCCACGAACGTGCACGCGCCTTAGCGTTATGTTGCTGCTCGGTCTCGTCCAGCTCTGGCACAGTAACATTATGTTATGCCGTGATCAGTCCTTGAACTAACACTGCAACACAGTACTAGGCTTTGACCAAACACGCACGCTATCACTCTAACATGCCCAGATCGACATCCGCATATTTACTATTATAACAAGATAACATATTGTTTTTGTCGGCGCAGCGTTAGACGTAACACACTAAGATAGTGTTACCCTTAGGAGGAGTGTTATACATAACACCCTAACGTAACGTTACCATGTTCACCAGCACTACTACAGTAACTCATAACATTGTGTCACAGATAACACACTAACGTAACATAACGCAAAGGCCAGCACTACTAACACTACGTTATCTGGACCCCCATCTGATTGCCTTAGGCTCGGATAACATAACACTCAACGTACGTTAGATACGTTACAGTCTTAGCCGGCCCATACGTAACATCATGTTAGAATGCTAGCCTAAACGCGGAAGTCTCTATAACATTATGTTACGGTGCTACCGTCAATAAAGATCTCATGGTAACATGCCGTTACCGTATCACCATAAAAATCAATCCGGGTCTAACTTTATGTTACTGGGTTACCGTTGGGGCCGAAGTCGTAACGTAATGTTACTACGTTACCCTTTAGATCTTCCCGAGATCTAGCATGTGCTACTTGTGTTGGTGGTACAGCGGGCGTTTGGGAGTCGTAAACATAACGTAGCCGTGTTATCCAATTTCGCCGACATCCCAGTGGGGGATACCTACAAAAATATCCCCGGGGGGAGGATGGCATGGCGTTCCCGGTTAAAAAAACGCCTCCATATTTCAAAAACCCAAAACAGGGGATATTTAGGAGGGATCCCCGCAAAAACGCCTCATTTTTGTGGAAACCCCGCCAGTACGTTATCCACCTATATCACATTACGTTAGCCATCTACAACGTAATCTGCACACTCGCACGTACAAGTTAACACGGCAGTAACATATTGTTGATGTTAGATTGGGGGGGTGTACGTTATCCACTAACTTGTGTCACTACATACATTGCATACGACTTAACACATTAACATAATGCTATTAATAGTGTTTTATCGATCATCTACGTCATCCGTTTGACGTATGTTATGTTGTTAGGGTAGCAAGACCTCCGTAATACCCTCACATAACGTCGCTCGATACGGACTGCTGCTGCGCGGCTGATACGGCAACATAATGTTAACGTTGTATTGACCATATACGTCATCGCTCTAACGTGTGATACGATAGACACTAGGAATTTCACTAACACACTAACATAGTGTTGTGTACGCGTTTATTTGGCCGTGTACGCTATCCGTCGAAAGGGTGTTACGGTAGCAAGTAAGAATCCCGCTGACACACTAACATAACGTTACTCGCTACGGGCTGATGTCGCTAACACGGTAACATAATGTTAACTTTTAATTGACCATGTACGTTATCCCTTCGACGTGTGATACGATAGTCACCAGGAATTCCGCTGACACACTAACATAGTGTTACTCGCTATGGGCTGCATACCCTAACACCGTAACACATATACTGCGGTCAGTACGGGATCAAGGTAACACTCTAACATATTGTTACGCGATCGCCCGCCAACATCATAACACAATAACACTAAGTTATCACAAAATCCAGCAAGTAGTTAACGTAGTAACGTAATGTTACGCTTTTTTTTCGCTGACGCCTAACATTAAGATAAAACGTTAAGTGTTACGTTATCCGAGGTGTGAAATATTTAGGGTAAACCACTGATTGATCTACTCAGTCAGCGCTGAAGCTGAGGTTAAACCACTAAGCTACTCAGTCAGAAGCTGACGCAGTAGCTCAGTAGTTTAACCTTTATAATTGAACAGCTAGTAGCCTGCCGAGTCACTGATCGGCAACACAGTCGTCTATAGCGAGCAGGCCACAGCAACACAAGGTTGTACCGCGTTACAACCAGTGCGATATATCTGCACAATACCGATCTGGCGTGCGACACGGTCGGAGTGTCGTTTTGTCTACGAGTGTTTCAGAATAATGGAAACACCAGGCAAAATTACCGACGAACAACGTTCGGGGGCTAAAGGTCATCGTGTTTGTTTCCCATGTTTCAGGGTCTCTGATTTTGTTTCTCTTCGTTACAGCGTTGTCAGGCATGTTCCTTGCACACTCTCACTCTCTTGTTATCATGGTATTCTCTAGTCCGAAAGCGCCCGTTCAAGTGTCGATGCCTTTCTCCTGAGCTGAAGCTCACAACAAGACTCGCCTGACAGCAGTCCAAGTGCTGATTTTGCGCTTGTTAGTCGGTCACATTTGTGGGGTTCATTATTGCATACGATTGGGGTTGGTTTGACTCCCATACATAACGCGTTAGGTGCAGGCTTCCACAACACTACTGTCGTTTTCGACCTGGCGACCCGGTCATGCCCAGCAATGAAAGCCATGTCGCCAATAGGACACGTCACCACCACCAACAACAACACCACTAAAATAACGCCATCGCCAACACCAACACCCCCGACACCGTCACCACCAACAACAACAACTTCACGACGAACAACAAGAACACCACCAATATCAGCATCACCACCATTACCACCAACATAGTCACGACTGACACCCAACACCATCACCGCCAATACGGCCGTTCGGAGCGCGTACCACCAACTTTCAGTGGCCGAATCAGACAATAAGCCGACTATTTCTTTCCCTTATAGCGCACGGCAACCATTGTTAAAAACGAATACTGTTCAGGGTCTCTGCGATGCGCCCTGGCTGCATCAGCGTGCCAGGCATGCATACACGGTGTTGCTCGCTTTTATTCGGCTACATGGGATCAATCGGAGTGCTTGAGTGCGCGCCACCCATTGCTAGTGGCCGAATCAGACATCGAGCCCATCAATTTGTTGGCTTTCCAGCGCACGACAATCATTGCTATAATAAACGAACGCTGTTCAAGGTCTCCGCAATGCGCCCTGGTTGCATCAGCGTACTAGGTATGCATGGTGTTGCTGGCTTGTGCTCGGTTACATCGGATAAATTGGAGTGCTTTGTTACACGATACGCGAATTGGTAGCTTGTTCGCGTGCCGTACGCGGTTGTGATAGCGCACCAATCTGTTGTTTATCGAACACCTATCTACTGAAAAGTGGATTGACGCCTGAACCATCTATGTGACAGCTAGGTACCAGGGTAACAGGAGGGTCGGGGGTCAAGAGGGGGAATGGTACATCGCCGTCATCTGGTTCTGTCCTGTAAGCGAAAAAAGCCGGAGCATATAATGTACGTCCATCACCTTCAAACCTCAACCTCGCATCGATAAGAGAAATACACAAGTATTCCTCCTCAGTCCTTAATCCGCCAAAACAAGTTGAGTGCTAAATTACGGCACTTAAATCACATCCAACAGCTAAACATTCAAACCGATCTCCTGAGAATACAACAGTCAGCGTGTCATACTCCACTACAGTACATCGATCAAGTTTTTTGTCATCGATTCTAAACTTGTCAGCGCACAGTCGAACGCCATTCAAAACGTCAGCGAAAGGAGTCGTATCATTTGATACAGCACCATGCCCTGTCCACTTCCCACCCTCGCTCTCCGTACTCTCCTTGCCTAAGGAGTCATCACCAGTACCAAGCTATTCACTCGCAAGACACCACAAGTTCCCACCGGCGTTGTTATGTCCCCGAGCATCTCTGGCAGGTGTCCTCAACGAAGCTGGGGCGATGGAGCTTTGTATTGGCACCGGGATCGTACATAAGCGACAACTACACCTCCCCTTCACGTTTTCGCACGGTGAGGGGGGGGAGGGGCTTCTTTGCGAGGGGGTCACCTCTACTTTCAGTACTGACGCTCTGCCTGGATTCACCACCGGCTACGCCACCTCTGCTGTGCCGTGTACCGTTTGGACGGTTACATGCGTGACTTCCTGCGCGACCACCTAGAGCAGTTCCATTCCAAAATAATGCCTGAACTACCCTCCGTCCTACCCTGTGACACGGGAAGGCTCAGCCAGGTGCTTGGGTGGTAGAAGTGGGCGGCGGGAGCGCCATCTCTGCGAGGCCGACCCCGACCCGACTGGCCTACCAGTCGGCGGCGGAAGATACCAACACTAGAAAAGAGGCGCTCGAGAAGGCTGCCTTCCGCAAGACTGAGAAACGCGCCACCATGGAGTGGGCGCGCGTCGCGGCGAAGGCCAGCGCCGTCCTGCTGGAGCGGCGCCGGATGATCTACACGGAAGCGGTATGTTTTAGTGTTGGTGTCTTCCATCGCCGACTGGTAGGCCAGTCGGGTCGGAGCCGGCCCTGTAGCGGTGGCGCTCGCACTGGCCTCGATAGTTGCCGTGGGCGGCGGGAGCGGACCTGTCTGCTGGACTGCCCCCTCCGGCACCTGGGATCCAATCCTACCCAGGTTTTCCTTTACAGGGACCCGGGGCTTACCCTGACGGGCGCCAGGCAACGCAGAGGCGGGGGCGGCAAAAACCGAGGAAGGGGCAAGGGCAGCAAAGCGGTTCCCCCATGCACCAGGGCAGTGCGCCGGAATTGGCGCATAGGGAGTGGGGGGGTCAGGGGGTGGGGTTTCGAACATCACGTCATCGAGGTAGCCATAGATGCAGCCTGTTTGACACCCGTGACTTTGGACGCTTCGGCCTGCGCCACAAGATCATCCTCGTCCTGTTGCAGGTTGCGTGCGAGCTGCTCATCCTGACAATAATCAGGTCCACGCGGCGGGGCTGCACGTTTACGCGATGCGGTCTGGGACCCAACACTTACGGGAACGATCGCGCTACCCGGGCCAGCGGCCGTGGCGACACATCGGGAGAAACAAGCGGGGCCACGCCTGACAGTCCACATCTGTCGTCGAAGGATAGCCCCTCGAAAAAGTCACGCACCGTGGCCATCATATACATTCGTACCTGGAACTCTTCGGCCCCAGCCGAGCCGTCCCCGAAGGGCGGGGCATGGGGCGGGCTCCCGCTGGAGGGAGCACCAGCCACGGCACGGGCGGTAGCCGCCAGCCATATCACGGGTGGCAGCGCCCGCGCCCTCTCCGGCCCCCAGGCCTTTAGTGTTCCCCTTCCTCTTCCCCATCGCTGGGAAGAAGGACGAGGCGGCGGGCATATTAACTACTGCAGCGTATGACGGGTACGCAAACGCGAGGGTTGAGAAAGGGTCGCAGGGGCGGGGTGAGGGTGGTTTTTTTTTCGTGCTGTTGGGGCGACAGAGCGGCAGGGGTTGCCACGGGACGCTCAAGCACGCGACGGTTAAGGCCTACCAATGCCGTGTCGGACCCCTGGAATCTCTAGTCCGCAACCTCGCTCAGGGTCGGGGGGGCCGGCGGTCCTGGGAGTCACGCCATCTAGCGAATCAGGATCGGGGGGCTACTCTCTACCGTTCACCGGGGGCGTGGGGTTCTCACCGACTGCCGGGTTCAAGGGGAGACACGTCTCCTCCCTCTGATGAGGTGCGGTGGCCTTGCCGGCGCTGGCCTTGCGGGCCGCACCCTCTTTTGCACGCATGGACCGCGTGGTCGAAGGCGGGGGCAGGGCCAGAATGACCCTTCACCCTGGCCAAACCCTTTCCCTTATTTCCTGTGTTCGAGACGCCCATCTTCTGTCGGGTGGCTTCCGCGTAGACACGAGCGGTCTCCTGTCCTGCCAACGACCCCACTATCACACAAAGGAGCTGTTGGTAAGCTCCTCGCGATGAAAGACTGGAGAGAGAGGCCTTCAGAGGTTACAGGTTTGGAATGGATAGCAAGCAGTGGTCTCGTTCAATGAATAAGATGGAAAATGGTATTTATGATAAAGTGTCGGAAGAAGCAGACAGAACCGAGGACTGAACAGCTGGGGGTTTGCTTCAAGAACCCATCTGTGTCTACGTACTTACATTTTCCAACGGTACAGCAGTACGAGACTGTCACTCTTGCAGTCCTTCCTGGTCACAATGTGTGCGTACTCCCAACCTCTCGTTAACCGCTCAACTGCTTGGCTCCTGCCTGTCAGCTTGCAGTTGCTAGCCCATCTCAACGGCGTATCGCGGACGAACGAACCTATGTGTATTACCAGCTCGTAAAACTGAGTATCTATTTTGGGAATAGTACGTACGTATGTCTGTCTGTCGGTATGTCTGTCCTCCGTCATAAGGAAACTCCAATCCTCACAAAATCTGGTCTCAAACCGCTCCCGACGTTGACGTGTATACCGCGCGAATCGATAGCCGACATACATACAAGCAGTCTGGGCCAACTCTCGAATTCAACAGAGCCCCCCTTGAGCTACCTGACCCAGCCTCACCCGGGACGATCGTTTGTAGGCAATCCCTTGTGCCAGAGTCGGTACGAGCAGCGAAAACTTTCGCAAATTGGCTACAGCGCATCGATCGTAACAAAAGTGGGATCACCTTATAGAAGAAATGCTCGCCCAGCGGGATTGGTTAACAGCATTAATGAGGTCGTTGCCCGCCGCTCGCAAACGGCCGTGCAAGGCCGCTTCTGGCTGCAAGGTCTTGACCCCATTGGGTTTGTGATATACTATGTGGCATTTTTTGGCAGGGTCGCTTCCTGCTTTACTGTGAATCGGAGTGATTATCAACCAGGCAACAGAAGCAGCAGCAAAGCAGCAACAGCAGCACCGTCACGGCACTTCGGAAGTTCTTGAGGTCGTGCAAGGTCCCAAAGCAATTACTGCTCGATCGGAAAGACTTGCAAGGATGGAAGCCCGTGCACAAAGATTTACTGAAACACGGGCTCAAAGTTCCTCTCGGAAGCACATCGCCCGCAGCAAGTGTCGAAAGGAGGCTGCTGCTGCTGCGAGAAGGTGTGCCAAACGCCCAGTACAACCATTGCCCGCAATCCTAACCAACAAGTGTAGCGAAGAAGCAACCCACCTTGCACCCAAACGACTCACACCTCTGGTAGTGCAGCAATGCAGCAGTACTATAGTACAGCAGTACTACAGCAGCATACTAATCCGGCCACTAATCTACCGACGTCCCGATGCTTCCTGCTGTACTAGTGTTATTTATTCGTAATAATTTCTATTTATAAGCCCTCGTCCGGTTCTAATGGTTTCCGCTTGAATGCTCGTCTCCTGGCTTGTTATATCTGCGATGCTATTGCGCGTTTTGCAGGAGTCGTTGCAAACCGGTACCGGGGCTCCTATCGTCAAGGCAGCTCCTGTCTTGGCGTGTGACCATCCTTTGGGCGTGGTTAACGGGAGTACTTCAACTGTGTGATGAGGAGGCTTGCCGGCCTCCTACCATCACGGACACCATCACCCCGTCCGAGTGTTTCAACGCGGGCGTTTGCTGCCTTCGACGTGCCATAGCCTGTCAGTCAGAACAGTAGCACAGCAGGGCTGGCCCTCGACCGAATTCAATTTCCAACCCTCGCAATGTAGGCATTCGCGCGAGAGGCATGAGGTAGTGTACAGCAGCTCGAGCCATGCGCTGCGTCGGGGAGGAAAATAACAATTTCAAAAAACGAAAAGTCGGAACCTTCAGGGCGACAGAGCAAGAGCGAGCGCGCGACGAGCGATGGCAGAGCCCCAGCTCTCTGACCGCAGAGCTCGCCGGGGTTTGGAGCCATCTCGTGAGCGCTTTCCACCTGCTATTTGGGCTGTAGTTCGGTTGGCCGTTGGGATGCTACTGGTCTGTGTGCTGTCCTGTGCGATATTTGTTTTGCTGTATTGTGTGTGCTTGCTCGTTGCAGGCTCGTTGTGTACTCGGCACGCCGCTCAGCCACACGAGCGGGACACCTCTCACCACCGCCAACGCCGCTGGTGTTGTTGTACACGTAGTAGGTTAATTGCTCTGGGTTCGTGCTACACCAAGCGGCTAGCTGTAGCTCGGCTCGGCGTTGTAATGATGGCGTGCTGTGTGCTGTGTGCTGTTGCTGCTGCTGTGTCTGTGTTCGCGTTGCCTCGTTAGCTCACAATCTGAATCCCTGTTTGTTTGCTGGAAATTACTTGGAAACATTTGCTTCTGATATGCACTTGGTCAAAAACGTGCCCAAGCGCATATTTTGGGAAAAACGTTGGCCTATTTTTTTCACGTTCAGTAGGGCGTGGAAGAGTCTAGAGCATCACAATACTAACAACAACACGAGGCAGAAATTTATGTAGTATGTTGCCCTTTCCGAACCACGACGAGTATCCCATATCCCCGCTCAGTACGACCACGAGTAGTACCGATAGCCAGCACACAGACGCTCAGCATGAGCCAAACACTTCCTACTGGGGTACCGTCTGTGTCGGTGCCCACTGGTCTCTCTTGCCACTCTCAACCAACTACAACTGCGACATCACAAAATAAAAGAGTAGCTGCTGCAAACCGAGAATAGCGCTCGAATGCTTTTCATCGAGGGCAATAACAATATGTAAAAATAATTGACTTTTTCTGGGATACTTCTACTTTTTTACCTCGGTCGTGGGTCTTGCCTTCCGCTCTCGGCTGCGGGGCACGCAGGGGGCTCACCACGGCACAAGTGTGGATCCCGGTTGGGCTTCATGGCGTTCGAAGCCGCGAAATCTGGCATGTAATTGCGGGGAGGCATTCCACCCAGTCAAGCAGGGCAGTGGAAACCCCATAATTTAGTATCGTTCTCTGCTGCTATATCATACCTTCTCGCACTGCTCCTGAAGCTCTCTACTACAGTACGCGACAAATAATATGCATCTCCTATTTTGGCGGAGGCTCGCGTCTTATTTTCTCTCCGATTTCAGCATAAATGCTTATATCCACACTCTTTTTTATCGCGAAAGGGTGCAAAACGACAAATTCTTAAAAATCAAATGCTTACTTTGCAAAGGCGTTCAAAACTCTTCTGTTTTGTTGCAAAGGCGTGCATACGACCATTTTTTCTTGAGCGGTTGTTATTAAGATATACCAGGTATCATTTACATACTGTACCTGTACATGTTTTACGACTTGGCACTCACCACTCATAATTCACAACACCACAGCAGTACTACTGTATGCATCTAATATATTATATTCATGTATAAACGCAGCTCTTCCGGACAGCAGGAATCGAAGCTCATGTCCCCCAACTTCAACGACTCCCTTACTGTATGGTCGTACTTGGTACTGTTGTGGCCAGAAAGCAAGCTCAATCAACACGGTCTACGTTACCCACGTTGGGTCACGTTGGGTCTTAACGCTCTCCCCCTGCTACTGACTGACGGTCTTTCCCTGCCTGCTTCTGAACCTCCGAACTGACTGTTTCGCCCGCCCTCTCCGACTGTACCCCCCCCGTCTGCTCTGCGTCGTTCAACTCTACCGAAACCCACGCACCCACCACCGCACTGTTTTCCGTGCTGTATGCAGCTAACGGTAGCTTCATGCTAAGCACGCTTTGGTCGGCTTCAAGATGCACACGGTAGTCGTACACGTCTTTTGTCCGCTCACATTTAAACAATTTGCAAAAATATATAAAAAAACAACAGGTCACCTGTGAGGTCGATTGTAGAGAGAAAAGACAGCTTGTTTTGGAGCCTGATCTGGCCTTGGGGTGTGTCTGGGCAGATTCTTATTCTTCTGGGCTGCAGCGCAATGTGGCAAATTCTTATCTGCCGATCCCTTGTAATTCCCCAAGTTATAATTATTATTGTTATTGCCCTCGATGAAATGCATTCCAGCGCTGTTCTCAGTTTGCTTGTCTCTTGTTTCGTGAAGTCGCAGGTGGAGTTGTTGCGAGTGACGGGAGAGGCCAGTCGGGACCAGCACGGACGGAACCCCAGAGTGCTGTGTTTGGCTCAGGCAGAGCGTCTACTTGTTGACTAACGGTACCACTTGCTATGGTACTCGGCGGGGACATATATCCAGCAGCAGCACACGAAGACGGAAAGAGCACCCGCACCAGTACCACAGCAATGGGATCGATATCATTGAGGTGTAATTGGGGTTGCAGGGCTAAATACAAGAATGTTGGCCAATGAAAAACGAAACCTGAACGGGGAGAGATCTCCAACAATCAGTCAGAAAGCTGACGACGCTCTCTTGGGGTATTGTTTTTGCGAGTACCGAAACATACGATGAGGATCGCAAAATACAAATAAAGGCGAAAAGTAGAAAGTAATCAATTAATTGCTGTTGTAAAAGACCCACGATAGTAGTATGCAATTTTGGGTCATTGTTTTCGCGAGTACCGAAAAAAACGACGAGGATCGCAAAATACAAATAAAGGCGAAAAGTAGAAAGTAATCAACTAACTGCTGTTGTCGTCAAAGACCGACGATAGTTCGTATGTATGCAAGTTTTTAGCAGTAGTAGTTTTCGGGCTCTACTGCTGCTATAGTATGCTAGTGACGACGCTTTGTTGGCCAATGAAAAACATTTTGTGGGTTGTTACACATTCGACAGATTGACATGTATTTTCAACTGGCGGGTTATTCATTGTATTATATGCGAGTACGGAAACATACGATGACGATCGCAAACAAATAAAGGCGAAAAGTAGAAAGCAATCCGCTGCTGCCGGCGGCGTCCTACGGTATCCCCCCAAACCTGAAAAAAGCCCATTTTTGGCCTTTCGCTGCTGTAAAAGACTTGCGATACTCGTAGTATTCAATTTTTTTGCCATTCGAGACACAGTAGTACTCGTAGATAATTTTGCTGTGGCACACAAAGTAACCCACTCCTGTTGTACTGTAAAATACCTCCTCCTATAGTATGCGTACGGAAACGCGAAGTACACCAAAAAAGTATTATTTCAGCACGTGCCACGATACACGATAGATGCTCGATCTCGACAGAGACTCAGCCCACGGACAACCCGCGCGGTGGTGGGAAAGATCAACTAGTATAGATGACGGGCTCGAACAAATGAGGTGGATGCATGCTCTAGGGGGCAAGAGCTTGCCGGCGGCGTCCAACGGTATCCTCCAAAAACTGAAAAAAAAAACCATTTTTTTGCCATTCGAGACGCTTGTTGTACTGATGTACTGGTAGACACAACGCATTTTTTCGCCATTCTGTTATGATACTGCTTGGATACAGCACTCTGCAGTACAGCAATACTCGTCGATAATTTTGCTGTGACACAAAAAGTAACCCACTCCTGTTGTACTCTAAAAAACCTGCTATAGTATGCGAATGGAAACGCGAAGTACACCAAAAAAGTAATATTTCAGCTGGTGCGACGATACACGATTGACGCTCGATCTCGACAGAGACTCAGCCCACGGACAACCCGCGCGGTGGCGGGCAAGATCAACTAGTATAGATGACGGGCTCGAACAAATGAGGTGGATACATGCTCTAGGGGGCAAGAGCTTGCCGGCGGCGTCCTACGGTATCCTCCCAAACCTGAAAAAAAGCTCATTTTTTGACATTCGAGACGAATGCAGCAGTAGTAGTACTCGTAGCTAATGTTTTTCATCTATTTCGTGCACACCAGCGGCCAATGCGCTGCACTGAGCGTGGGACCCAAGCGTCTGAACCAACTCTTACTCTTGTATTCATCGCCACCCTTGCACAACAAAACAGCACTACAACAGTAGCAGGACCTAATCTAGTGTATAGACGTCTCCCCAACTCGGTAT
The DNA here is from genome assembly GCA_031763025.1 of Macrocystis pyrifera. Taxonomy (NCBI): domain Eukaryota; class Phaeophyceae; order Laminariales; family Laminariaceae; genus Macrocystis; species Macrocystis pyrifera. The sequence continues at coordinate 3,755,434 of JASSKH010000030.1, forward strand.
GGGCGTCTGAGCCAAATCTTGTATCCATCGCCATCCTTGCACAACAAGACGGCAATACAGCAGTAGCAGGCATCTGGTCTGGTGTATAGCCGTTTCCCCAACTCGGTATGGGACATGGGTTATGTTGGTATGGTATATGGTATATGGGATATGTTGGTGGTGTGGCATATGGGAATATGGGATATTGGTGGTATGGTATATGGGAATATGGGAAAACCACCGTATGTGGTATGGTACGTATGTGTTGACGGTATGGTACGGGAAAAACACAGTATATGGTATGGTACGTTTGTGGTATGGTACCATGGTACGATGTCGTGGATGTATTATATGGCTAAATTTGCCTGGTGGTATGGTATGTTTCAGTATATAAGGTCCGTAAGGGTCCGTAAGGGTCGAAAACGTCGTACGAATATCAATTGTAACAAGCTTATATATCGGCCATTGGAAAGTGTTCGAAAATATAAGCCTTGCGGACAGACAGACAGACAGACAGACAAGATTGCAATTACCGCAGCTGAGACTCAGTTTTACAAACTGAGAGTTCAGCACAAATGCTTAGCTGTAGCTTGTTAAATTTCGCAAAATCTCAGCCTCAAATTCTTAACTATCACATTCTTATCATCTGTCGCGTGTTGTATGTAGCAACCACGGAACAACAGCAATCATTCATCAAGCTTTTGGTTTCGCGATAGCCGCGGACGGTGCATTTGTGTGTGCGTGTGCGCTGGGTGAACACATACGTAATCTCAGGCGCATTATTTGATGCTGCGCGGGAGCATGACAACGATACGAATGCACCGTTCGTCGGGATTTCAAAATGGGGAGTGGTTAAAGAGGGGTATACGCCCCTTATTTTTCGGCCATCTGGGGGTATAGGCTTAACACGGCGGGCGCTCCCACGTGCCCAAACCTGCCTAAAATGCAGTTCCGACGCGCTGGCGGGACGCCCGCATTCCGTGCCGAGCACGCGCACCTCTTTTTCGTCCTTTTTTCGGGCACGTTCTCGGACCTAACGGGACCGTGGTGCAAAGTTGGGGGGATATAACCTGCAAATCTACTAAGTTTATCTACTACCCCTAATTGACCACCATTTCCCCCCACTTGACCGAAAATTTACCCTTTTTTGGCCATATCTGGCAGCCTCAAAATCGACTACAAGTATACGTATCCACTTCACCGCCCAACAGCCCGAATAGACCACGGGTGGCACAACCAGAAATTGTGAGTAGTCGCGATCTTTATCTCCAAAAACATCACGGCGCTCCAAAACAAAAATGCAACCAAAATATTTATAAAGACGAAAAAAGATATCATTGCTTCTTTGAAAACATGACGGAATCATCGGAAGTCATGCTATATTATAGGTCGTGCGTTGGGTGCTCGGTATTTGGTTGAGGGGTGCTTGATTGTCGGACGGGAGGAATAATGGGGACACGAGCGTAAGGTACGACCCGAGGGGGCAAACAGCGTACTCATAAACACCCGTAGTATAGGCATCACCGTCGTAGCGGTCTCGGCGATAGATGCTAAATATAGATACGAAGGAAAGAAGGAGGAAGTAATCCCACAAGAAGACTAACGACTGTTCGTTGCACCTTGTGCTTGTATTCCCATCATCCCTCCCGTTCGACAACCAAGCACCGAGCACCCAGCAGCCTCCGGTCCGCAACCAAGCACCGAGCCCCCAACGCACGAGACCTACGATAGTATATGTCTTTCGAATATTCCGTCATGTTTTTCAAAAGCAAATACCTATTTATTACGTATATGTAAAGATTTGATTTGTGTTTAGTTGTGCGGTGATTTTTTCGGAGACAAATGATCGCGACTACGTACTCGCAACTTCTGAATGTTCCACCCGTCGTCTATTCGGGCTGTTGAGCGGTGAAGTGAACACTACGTGGATACGTATACTTGTATTCGCTTCGGAGGCTGTCAGAAATGGTCAAAAAGGAGTATTTTTTGGCCAATTGGGGGCAAATGGTGGTCAACTGGGGGTAGTAGTAGATGAATGTAACAGATTTGCGGGGGTTTACCCCCCCCCCCCCCCCAACTTGTAGTCACAAGGGGGGTTCATTTTAGGGTTTTAGCCAAAACCAGGTATACCTGGCCACTTTTGGGCCAAACTCAGTTACATACAAAAAAAACAAGTACATATCACACGCCAGGAGCCCTGCTATTGTCCAGACTCACATCGTACCTGATTGCTCGAAAAGGCCATGGTATACCTGGCTTCAACTGATTTGGGCGAATTTTGAACCAACCAGAGAGGCCATACATTCGAACACGTAGGTATTTACTATACATACGTACGCTGATTTCACTATTTCTTCTTTGGGGTGTACGATGTGCTTCAGTCGTTGTACTCTGTTGTTTCTATGGTCACAGGAGTCATATTACAGCACCGTGCACGCACACGGCAGTTCGTCTGCCCCACCCCGCGTCGAGATGGTGTCAGGTTTGGTACGGCAAGATAATTTCGTGCCGAGCAGGCGGTTCCGCGAGGATGGTCGAGAAACTTCAAGATGGCAACGGGGCGGGGGCGCCAGAATAAATGCTCTTGGCGCTTCCGCCGTGGCGAAACAAACGAAGCCTGGTGACCCTCTGCAGGTCCAAGTGAAGCCCGTGGTACTTATTGTTATGGTATCCGCTCTCCCCTGTTGCGGCAATATGGTTTGTACCAAGTATCCTCTCATCATAACTGACAGGCGTTATCGCCTGCGTTTCTGATGAGCGTCTCGCCCTTCGTTCAGAAGACATCTGGCGCGGCAAGAAGCAACTAACACAAGAGCTTATAACATCTAACATCGTCAAGCACCTCGTGTGAGTGCCCAGAGCAGAGCCAAAGGCATCAGCCTGCTAGCAGTAGTTGGTACCTAGGTCCATACTACCTCACACTTAACACTCGCGTCGTCGACTAGACGCCTTTAGCACCTGTTCGAGGCCTGACTTGTTTTTTTCTCCGCAGACAAATTTGGCTATTTACGAGTCTTTTACGTATGTTACAGGTTGCTCTAGGTTTAGGGCCGACCACATTTGCCTTTCATGCGTTGTCCCTCCGCCTTCTTAGTATCCCCAAGCAGGCCGAGGTGATAGATTTCGTTCTTTAGCGACAGCTTGCATTCCGCCCTCTCCTGCGCGGTATCGCACAGTGCTAAAAGCTTAGATTGGGTAGAAAGCGATTGATTAACCTTGTACCGACAGCCCAACGGACTAAGACCTTAACAATAGGCCCTAACGATATATATTCAATGTATCTTTCGTGTTCTAGCGCGCTCAGTGTCGGCGAAATATCGCACGCGCCCTTTCCGCCCTCTTTTATGGGATCGGGTCTAGACTGTCTTGGGTTCTCTCATTGCGTGATTTTCTGCTTTCCGACACTGTTCTCACTATTCGAGTGAGCTCCGTCGCGCCAGTACTTATTTCGTTGCGTTACCCCCCCCCCCCGTTTGTTTTTCCTTTCTTCGAAGCACCCCGTCGCAGTGGGTGGTGTATTAGTTTTTTTTTTTTTTTTTTTTCTGTTTGTGCTTCGCTCTCAGGTACTTTCTAAGGGTACATTGCTCGACTCGCCTTAGCTTATGTCGCTCCTGGTTACGCGAGTCACATGGCTTCCTCGAGTTTTGTTCTCCGATTTAGCGTCCGGGTAGTTCTAGCTTATTTTGCCTGCTTTCGTGTGTCCGTACTTGCGGACTTGTTGTTGTCTGAGTCGTAGTGTCCACGTATGATCGGCTACAGCCTTGCACATTAGAGGTGTGGGGGTGGGTTGTGAAGTGCCGCATTTTCGATCCATTCTCCAAATTCTCCGGGTTGGGTTGGTTCGTGCCTGAGTTTTCTATGAATCTGCATATACGGCCCTTCAGGGTGGGCTAGTGTGATGGTATCCCCTCTCCCTTGTTGCGGCATTATGGTTTGTAGCAATTGTCCCCTCATCATACCTGGCAACTTGTTATCGCCTGCTTTTCTTCTGATGAGCGCCTCGCCCCTTCGTTCAGAAGACATCTGGTAAGGCAAGCAGCAACTAACACAAGAGCTTATTGTACAACTTCTAACATCGTCAAGCACCTCGTGTGAGTGACCAGAGCAGAACCAAAGGCATCAACCTGCTAGCAGTAGTCGGCCCCTAGGTCCATATACTGCTTAGACCAACTATTATGGTAAATTATTTCTGAGCTCTCAGAACTGGGGTTTTAGGCTGAATATACGCGTTTTACTTGGTGGGAAAGCCAGAAACACCGATAGACTCCTCAAAATGTTCCCCGTAGTTTTTTGCGAGCTCTCAGGAACAATTTCCCGTTTCTCCAGAGTCCTAATTTGAATTTTGGAGCAGCCAATCATTTTTCTCTGAAGGGTCAGAAATAAGGCTGGTGGTCAGAACTGGGGCCAGAAATAGTGGATCTTCGAGGATTTTTTATGAAAAATCACGATGTCCTCATAACTGGAAATATGGACGAACAGTCCTACGACGGCAATGGAGAAACGGAAAAGTGCTCGAAAAAGCTCTCGGAAAACTAAGGGGAGCATCCTGAGGAGTCTACCGGTGTTTTTGACAGTCCCGTTGAGTAAATCGCGGGTTTTCGGCAAAAAAAGCCAGTTCTGAGACCCCCTCAAAAATTTCCCATAATTGTTGGTCTTACACCCTAAAAAAAAAAACAAACAGATTTTGGAGGCCACACACTTACACAATGCTTCGGCGCGAAAAAAAAAAAAATGAATGGATTCTCATGGAGAAAACACCGCTCGTGGCGCGCGTTTTTCACTTGGTTTTAGTTTTACCTCATTTTGACCCGAATGGATCAGGTGTAACACCTAATTTTCTAATTTTGGCCACAGCCCTTCCTTTGACCCCCTCCTGCGCCGCGGTCCCATTAGGCACAAAAACGTGCCCGAAAAAAGAAAGGGGGCGTGCTCGGCATGGGCTGCGGGCGGCTCGTCACAGCGCGTCGGAACTGCATTTGAGGCGGCTTTGGGCACGTGGGAGCGCCTGTCGTGGGCGTGTTTTTCCTATATCCCGAAATGGCCGAAAAATCCGTGGGTACACCCCCCTTTGACTATTTTCCTTTCAAAAGAATGCTTACTTCGTAATAAAATAAGGTTGCATACCTCCAAGTCAGTGTATTTCTGCTCCACGAATCCCAAACTCCTTGTTCTCTGTCCAATCCTGGCCACTTATACTTCTCTGACTTCTCCTCCCTCACTATTTTCAGCATCATCAGCTCTTCTATGAATAGCCTTATTACCATATGTTGGTGTTGCTGGTTGAAATGCTCGGCTGTGATTGCAGTAATGGTCCCCCATGTCTCATCTTATAATGCCGCTATACAGAAGAGAAACCCAATCTCACAACATCTTCGTAGATTCATTGCCTTGCGAACACCACAGCTGCACTCGCTGCACTGGTGTATCTGTATCTCTCCCCTCTCTCCTCCCGGTGGATCGCGTGCGCAATCCCATCTACATTCGAGCGTACCTCATCACCAGCGCGAGGTAGTTAGCGTAGAGAATAACGTAGACGGTGTGTGGAAAATAGGGAAATACAGCAAAGCTCCAGTTTCCCTCAGTCCTTTTTACGTATATACATACACGCAGACGGTCTTAAAGTCGTTATCACAGCAGTAGAACGTGAACCAGAAGCGATGGCCGACCTGCTTAGCATGAAGTTTGACGACGTGTTGAAGAACCTGACGGGACAAGCGGGTTCTCTTGAGGCCCTCCTCGGGGTGTTCTTCTCCTTCCTACACAGGAACACGGACTTCTACGTCACGTTTGACCCGGCGACAACCACGAGGCCGGGTATGGGCTTCCCGCCTGGCAAAGCGGAGCAGCTTCTCCTTCGCGCTTTCAACTCCCTCCCGTTCAAGCAATACGGTGGGCAGCAGCAGCAGCAGCAGCAGCCACGTTCAGGGACAGGGAAAGGTAGAGGGGCCGGGAGAGGAGCAGCACCGGCCGCCGTCCCGCACAGCAGATCTTCAGCTGCAGTGGTGCCGTCCACCAGCCGCTCTGTCGGGCAGGGAGGTAAACCCAAGGTGGCACCAGCGTCCCACGCGCCAGGGGTAGTGGGTATGAGCAGCAGCAGCAGCAGCAGCAAACCGGGAGAGGTGGTAGACGGCGAATCAAGAACTGCAACTCCGCAACAGCAGCAGCAACAGCATCAGCAACAGGGAAGCGGCAGCCAAGGGTCTGAATCGTCGCCGAATGCAACGTGCAGGGAAGGTGTTGGCCCTAGCTCCTCGTTGCGGACAGCCCCTTCCCCCCAGGCTGTCACCTCCGTCGCCCCCGCGGCCTTTGAATCGAACAACACCCGCGTGCGTTACACCGACAGCGGGAAGCAAGTGCCCATCGGAAACGGCGGCGTGACTCCAAAGTACTACTGGACGCAAACGGTGAGCGAAGCTACCGTCTACGTCGACGTGCCGCCTGGCACCCGCTCGAAGGATGTGTATTGCCGCATCCAACCTCGAAGGCTGAAGCTTAGGGTTAGAGGAGCCGGGGCGACGGCATCACCAACAACTATGGTAACAACGACGGCAGAAGCGGCGGCGGCGGCGCCAGCAGCGCCAAATGGATCCGCGGGGGGGGCGGCGCCGGAAGACGGAGAAGATGTGATCATCGACGGGGAGCTGCCGAGCGCTGTGTCGCGGGGAGGGCAGCATGTGGAGCCTCAACGACGGCAAGTCGGTCGTGATTTCGTTCGAAAAGGCGACCAGGACGTGGTGGAAGAGCGTCGTGGAAGGCGACCCGGAGATAGACACCTCCAAGGTGAGCCACTGCTGTATTATATAGTGTAGGTATGACACGCACGATGAAGGTTTGTTGTATTTACCAACACTTGGGCGGATTGTCCTTCCACTTGTCTGGTGTGGAAGCTACGGCTTGTCCTCAACGCCTTCGTGGTGTACGGTATGGTAAGAGGTGATTCGAGGGAGGCGACTACAGCATTTTTCTGTTCTTGTAGTAGGGAATGCGTATTTTGCTTCATGCTCCCGACTGGTCGATGTGATCAGGCTTGGGGCATGTGCCGGTACCTTGCTGAGAGTATCGTCTCAATTGCGCGTCCAGACGGAACGGCGCCATGCGAGCGTTAATTTGTTTCACACCTCGGACACTTGAAACATATCATGATCATGACTATCCACAGTAGTTCCTCACCTGCCGTTGCGAGGTGTTGTACAGGTTTTGCACGTACTAGTACATACCCGACCCAGGAAACATGTACGCGTAGATCATGCAATTTCTCCTCTTGGTTGCCACTTGTATTGCAATTGCTGGCAGACTTGAAATATGCACAGCAGTGCCAAAGCACACTGCAGCAACGATCCCCCCCTACCCTCCATCGGCCCTTGAGGTGGTCTGCGGGCTTTCGACACAACGCTTGTCTTGCCTCGGTGATGGCATCGCTTGCATTCGTTTATCCCACTTTGGGGTCTTCAGAGAAGAAACTTGATAAAAAGGACGGTTACAGAGACGGTCACTGCGTGATTGGGGGGTGATACAGAGGTTGGTGTCCGAGTTACAATGGTTGATGCAAGGAATGGCACGGCGCGGTCGCAACACGAAGGTACTGCTAGGCGCTCACTCTGCTCGTGTATACGCGATCGATAACACCAAAGTTACCAACCATTCTTTTGGTCGCTATCCCTCAAAAGGGGGTCCCGAAGAGGTCAAGATGAAGGCAGAAACTCCAAGCCACATGTGGCTTTAGGGATGCTGCTCGCACTGATCGTTTTTACTGGCGTCTTTGGCGCTGATGAGGAAGAACGGTGTACACAATCTCACTAGGGGTTGCTCGCTTGACGCGAGGACCCGATCACCGCGTAATTTCTGATCATGATAGACCTACTTGCTTGGAGTTGCTCGCTGGAAGCGAGGACCCGATCACAGCGTAACTTTTGTCATAAGAGACCTACTTGCTTGGCGCACTGCTGAAGTAGCAAGGCAGCCGTATGCAGCGATGACGGTCGAACGCCGAGGATAGCCCCTGAGGTGCCAAAGCAACAACCACGCCGCGCTTGCTCGAGATACGACAAGCCAGTCGTTTTCAATGATCACGCCGTTCCTAATATGCCACCCTATCGGCCATCACACTCTCGCCTGTCTTCCGCCGCTCGTTCCCCTGTGTCTCAACAACAATAATGGCAGGTGGATTCCACGTCTAAGATAAGCGAGTACGACGAGGAGACCCAAAGCACGATCCGCAAGATCATGTTCGACGAGCGGCAGAAAGCTCTCGGCCTCCCCACGAGTGACCAGATTTCCTCCGACTCGCTGCTGGAGAAGGCGAAAAGCTTGCCGGGCAGCCCCTTCCTGCCGGGGGGCGCTCTGTTCAGCGGGGGTAGCAACGGGGGTGACCGCGACGCTGCTGCTGCTGCTGCTGCTGCTGCTGCTGTGCCCATCCCAAAAAGGAGTGACCCATCGTAGGCCTCAGGTTTAGATTTGTGTTTTTTTTTGTTCCTGCCCACTAATAATATTTAGATTCAACTGTTTTGATATTGAGCTGGTCGGGATGCGGTGGGTTTTGCTTGGCGCGTGTTTTTTTTTTGTGGAGTCCTTGCTTTGCCTTGGTTCGCGCTCCCTTGGTTCGCGCTGCTTTTCCTTGCCATTGCGGAATCTGTAACGCTTCGTCCCCGTGTCTGTACCTCTCCGTGCCATGTACCAGATACAGGTATGTAATCCCTCGTCATGTGTGTGCAGTATTGACGGTACATGTATGCAGGGCCGTACGCCGTTGGGACTGCTGTAGGTTGGGGTGTTTCTTGTTGCGTCCACGCAACGACTCTCTGTCGGCCCTCACTTGCGCTCGTGCGGCAGTGATGATAGGTCGCAGTATGGGCAGTGCGTTTGCATGTACTCATAATAGTGCTTCATGTAGAGCTGTGTATTGTTGTCAACACGCTTTTTGTGTTGTACTTACCAAAACATTCGGTATCAAGACTTGGGCATCGGGGCCGACTTATATGCCGCGGTGGTTCCATTGGGGGGCACCAAGCGGCCGGGTTGCTGGAGCGATTGGGGGGTCCACACAACACAGCAGTTCACGCACAAGCGTGCACGCAGAGCCAAATGAGCCCGGGATAAACTCCAAACCAAATTCCTCATGGTGCCCGCTCAATCCCAGCCTACGCATGGAAAAAAAAACGGATCAAAACGCCTCCGGCAGGGCTCTGGCAAGCCAACCAATACTTTTTTGGGAGAGTACCGAAATAATGTTATAGTTTTCAGCGAAAATGAGCAAAATCCGCAGTAAACGTCCCCAGTTTATAAATTAGCGAAAAACGCCCCGGCCACATCGTAACGCACCCCTTACGCTATTGGGGTAAACGCCCGGGGCAGAGCCGGCAAGCCATCTGAGTGGGGGGAATTGATCTGTTTCCGAAGCAGGCAAGGGGGTGCTTTTTAACTTGTCTACGCAGGAATGTCGACATATGGATGTTCCATGCGATACTTCGTGCGCAAGAACTAAACAGACATGACGTAGTCAGCCGAGGACAAATGGCGACCGTTGAGTTGCTAGTGTAGACCTTCACAGCACGTGAGAGGTTATTTTACCGGGGCGGCAGAACCTACCCCTGTAGATTCTTTGTATACGACGCGTTCTACGATAAAGGTGGCACATTTCAGCTCGAATGTTTTCTGAATGACGGGGCTCCTTAACCCAAAATCGTCGGAATACCAATCTTGTTTCGAAAGATGACGTGTTTGTATACTTGGGCCATGGGATTATTCGACGACGGGATGCAATTTGACTTTTGCTGACGTCAGTGTTCGGGTGGGGTATGCAGCTCCTCAAGTAAGGAGCCTCAGAAAAGTTAGTGTGGACCTCTATCGTAGAACGCCTCATACATACATGTCCTCCGGAGTAAGTCTGCTGGTAACTGTCTATACCAGTGCCGGGATTTTGTCCGTCAGTCCACTGCTGGGGAGTTGCGCGCCCCTTTGGGTCTACGACCCCGCACCACTCGGGTTTATATATACGGTACGGCATGGGCCCGCCAACAAAAAAACACCTAATCTGAGCAAGCCTGAGATTCTTATTGGGGCGCCATCTTCAAACAACCTTGAGTATAGGCTATTACATAGGATTTAGTGTAGATTTCATTCACCACTGAGCCGTTTTTCTTGCACCAATTTTCTTAGCGTTCTCCATAAAGGAAGCATTTATTTGGCACTTTCTTATTGGCGGGCCTGTACTGTCTGTATTGTACCATGAAATATAGGGCAGCAGGATTTGTTTTAGCACACACGATGGGTACGAACAAAACTGACTGCAACTCTTTTACCGCTGCGAAAATACCCTATACCCAAATTCCACGTATCAAACAGTTTGCTCCCAAAAAACGTAGGCAGGCACGGCTTTTGACCTTTTTAGTCCTACACTGCTGTACATGTACCTATATTTTACTCTAATTCGAAAGGTTTTGTCCCCACAATTGGGGGTGAAGTTCTGAAGGGGTTAATCGCAGCCTTTACCTGGCAAATTTTCAAGCGACCACAGAAGGCAAAGTTGATGGACGGCACGACGACACAGACTGAGAGGCGATTCACAATAAACTGACCCCAACAGGACCTGACGGTTGGGGACCCTATCGACCGTACAAAAAGTGCCTGTACCGCATGCGAATCTCGCTGTCCAAGAACGGTGACGCCGTTGCATTTAGGTACAGCCAACAGCCGCCGCCGTTCCCGATCATCTCCACCGTTCCTCTTCTCTGCGATCAAGGGTTACGTACTAACATACCCGCGCACGAGAAAAGGAGGCGAGGAGCCTGCACTGTCGGTTTCTAGATGGATCGAACACCGTTCATGTTTGTGTCGTAGTACTATCCGCGCACGAAAAAAAATATGTGAGGCTTACACTGCCGGGTTTCTAAAAGATTGACCACCGTTCGATTTTGTATAGTTCTCGGTGTCGTTGTCAAGGACGCGTACCCTTCGGTTTCTATTATAGAGCACCGTTCATGCTTGAAGAGTGTTTGGCGTCTTGTCGAGGGCGCATGATACCCGCACGATTCGCGCGTCTGCGCAGCGACACGAGCGACAACGCCGGCCGTGTACCCCCACGATATCGGAAAGCCGCGTCAAATTTAGCGGCGCGGCGGAAGGATAAACGTGCACGTAACCGTCGGAGGCAACACACGGCACAAGATGAAACATGCGTGAAAAATCTGCGGCACAGGAGCGACCCGTAAAACACTGGGGCATCCATCCATGAGGAACGAGATCCACCACATCGAACCACCTTGCAGAGCGCATGAAAGATCCGGGCACGCCTGTCGCGCACAGAAAAGGGCCACCCTAACCACGGAAGTATATGAGGACAGCGTTTTTCACGTTTTCCTTCTGTTTTTTGTATGTTTTTATTTTGTAGTAAGTTGGACGTCAGCTCTCGCCGACAACCCCACTCGTCCCCCGACCCCGCCCGTGCGTCCCTAACCATCCACCAACTAAAGCGTCCAACGTGCGGTGCTGTGCTACCTTTACCTGTATCAAAAAGAGCAAAGCGGCACCCGCGAGCACCAGAAGCAACCCACCACCACGCCTTTTTATGTCCACCCTAAGACCGTCTACACCGGCCTGAGAATGAGCCACTGACAGACCGAAAACAAACGAATCCCTCTCTCCAATGAATCCAATCGCCGTAACGGTGATCGGAACATATGAATAAGGACGCGAAATACTTCAGGCTTGACTTTTGATGTGCGACAGCGAAAAACACGCGAAGAAAAGATCAGAACAAGGGCATTCTGCGCGCGCTTCCTGCCTTTACCCCTCGACCCCCCTCCCCTCCCGAGCAGCATCCTTGACCCCCTCCTTCATCGTGCAAAACTACAAGAGTCTAGCCCAAGAAGGTCGTGGGACGCGACGCCTTGAAGGTAGTCCTGAACTTCTTCTTGGGCGCGCGCGGCAGCCGGTGAGTCAGCGGGAACTTGATCTTCGCGTTCTGTTAGAGCAGACATGGAGGCGGGAGATTGGCGGGAGTGTTCCGCGGAGACGGTGACAACGACAGAGGCGATACACGCAGGCGGCAGAGCACGCAAGCGCATTGCACGTATGCGTCGCAAGGGGACGAGGGCGGGAGAAAGGGGGGTCGTCAGTATCGTCCGTGATATTCCCTCGAGGCAGGTCCGCACCAAAGAAGCGGGTGGGGGGAGGGGGGGTGTACTTGATAGGAGAGATGTGCTCGATCTCATGCATGGCCGCGTATGACCATAGACCCTCGCATCCCTACAATGCCGGGACGGAGCATGTCGGGTTTTCACCGACCAGGCAGACATTGGGGGAGGGGGGGGGCACGACAACAACACACTTCCGCAACTCGAAACGCCAATATCAGACGACACCCGAGCAAGGAAAATTCTCACGCGCAGAGACGCATCCCTCCAAAAGCGTTCGGTAGACGGGTGCCTTTCCCGCTAACGAATCAGAGAGAGCGGAAAACAAAAGAGCTCACAAAAAACAAGAGACAAAAAAAGTGAAACGGAGAAAGCCTGGCGCACCGACGGCCGCACCGAAACAACACCGCAGCCGGCGCACGTCAAAACTTAAAAGATCTGTGGACGATACGTTGGTCCGGGTCACAGGCTGGTCGAAACAATGTCCGTGTGGCATACGACCACGCCTGGGCGATGCTACTGGTAAAGCCCAACGTCGGCCGGGTTAACAAAAATGACGGCCGCGAATACGCCCAGAATATGTGGGAGAAAAAAGCACCGGTCGACGCTCTCGGCCAGCAGCCCGGACAAACGCGACGAATTTCTCTGGGGCAACAAGAACGGAAAAGAAACAAACCACAAGAGGTACGTATCGCCCTACATGAAAAATACACAAAATACCAAGTACGCGGTACACCGATTTTACCCTCCTTTGGAAAAAAACTGCACTCGTATTTTTTGGGGACACCATTCTTGGCACTACTGCAGGAGTAATTTTGCAAGAGGTGAAACACGGATGAAGTACTCGTACCGGCCGTGGTGTCTCATGCCCGTGTTATCAATAGTTGAGGATAGGACACGACGAAGCGGCACAAGATACAACTACTGTACCGCTTAAAACCCGTGATTTGCCTCTGCAAAAATGCGCCGACACAAGTTCCGAGAATGTTGTCCCAGAGAAAAAGGCTGGTGCAGCTTGAAAAGGTTTGAAATTATTCGTATGTACCATATAGTAAAAATAATATTTTGCATCGACTATTGAAACCCGGCGGCACTGTGCACAGCAGAAGCCACATCGACAAACGGACGTATGGGTGCCAATCATGCACGAATAGACCGAAACCGAAACCGCTCCATGCCGCACCTAACGTTTCGGTTGCGCGACCCATCCTCTGTTCGACGTCGGGTCCCACTCTTAGGGAACCCGAGACAACCTAAACTCGGGGCAGGGCACTACTGCCTTATTCCGGCGACAGCGGTGTCGACGGGCTCATGTGCGTATAAACAAAACAACGGCGAGTCCATCACGTAAAGCAATGGCGGTGAAAAAACAGTTGAGCTCCGCACGAACCGGGAACATGACCACAAAATCCGAAATATCTCATCAGGGAACGAACGCCCATGCAGGGGTTTCCAGCCAGACGACGGTTACACCAGTCAAATAGCGAAGCCGGCGGGCAATGTAAACGTCCCACCCCCGACCGCACCGAGCCGGAAAACGCCGTCCAGGGACGAAACGCTCAGCGCGGCAGTACCACCCTCGTGAAACAAGCTCAGCAAAACCTAAGCCTGTATGCAGTTCTCGTAGTGACCAAACAAAGGCATCCAGCTGGGTTACGTCGCACAGAGAATGGCATACCCAGCCGACCTATGAAAACAAGGCTTCGGAAAAAATGAGGGGATTCCCCTAACCTCGCCAACACCCCGCGCGACCCAAAACGTCAGACGAGTATGGAAAAGAACAACTCGGTGCAATAACTCACATGGAACTGCTGGACGTCGGGACGCTTGGTGTCCTTCGCCGCCACGATCCCCGTGCGGATGATCTGGATCGAGCGAGGGCGGCAACGGTGGCGACCCGCCATCTCCGAGTCTGTGTCGTTGATGCCGTGGTGGTTTTGGTTGGTGGTACAGCGGCGGCAGCAGCAGCAAAAACCACCACCACCAGCAACGGCAGGACGACATCAATTGGGGGGAAGTCCGGACAAGAGCGATCGAGGCCGAGGGGAGGCAAGGCAAGGCAAGGGTACGCAGGCAAAAGACGGTCAGCATTGAGGCGACACCCAAATGGGGGGGGAGTGGGGGGGGGGGGTGTACTTATTATCATGCATGGCCGTAGTCGTATGGGGGGGGGGGGGGGGGGGGGGGGGCGTACTCATTCGTCATTCGTCGTTTGCCTTTGTGATTTATTTGACTACTAATCGCGCATCCCTTTCGACAAGGAACACCAGTCCTACCAGAAGTCCTAACAGAGACACCTCCTTTGGTCACGCGGGCGACTGCGAATACTCCCAAGTCCACGCAGAGTGAAGTCGGGGATGTGCTCGCCCAGGCGAAGGGCAGCCAGAGCAGCGGGGTCAGCCCAACCTCGGAGAAGGTGCCCGGCGCTGGCGCTCAACGCGGAGATGGTTCCCTGGGACGAGGCTCTGACCATCAGGTCCGAAAATTGAATCTGGGACCGGTTGGGGGAATATCCTCACACCTCAGGCCTTCAAACCGGCCGGGCAATCCCACCACAGAGGATGTGCTCGCCCAGGCCAGGGGCAGAAAGAGCAGTGGGGTAAGACCGACCACGAGAGAAGGTGTCCGGTGCTGGCGCTGAACCCGCAGGTGGCTCCCTGGGACGAGGCTCTGATCATGAGGTTCTTGAATGTCGTGTGGGACTGGTTGGGGAATACCTCAAAACCTCAGGCCTTCAAACCGGCCGGACAGTCCCAACCCCGCTGCTCTGGCCGCCCCTCGCCTGGGCGAGCACATCCTCGACTCCTCTCTGCGTGAGCTTGGGAGTACTGGCAGCAGATTTGCCTACGAGTACTCCCATTAGAGGCACCTCCAATAGTTGGGTGCTCACTACCTCGTTTCCATTTAGTACATGATTTTTTTTGCTAGTAATAGTCTCATCCACTTCCTGTTTCGCCGCCTGTTGCCACCATTTAGGATGGCGATTGTTTTCTCCCTACAATCTATTACGGGGGGCCATAGTAAATAGGACCATATATTGTAGGTAAAAATAGCGAAATATATAGGTTTTTGTGTGTACCGTAGGTCCTATTTACTATGGTCCCCCGTAATAGCTTACCAAATTCCTCCACATTCGTCCATCTTCCTCGTCGCCTCTCAACACATCTCGTTCCTCTTGCGGGGGCGGGGGGTGTTCTCAGGGTAAATTTCATGACCCTACCTTCCACCGCCCAAACCTACAGGCGCCAGGCTGTCATTCCAGCCTGTCGATGCGGACTTTTCCAAGGTCGCCATCAAGGTCAAACATAGGGGGACCGCGCGCGAACCCAGCGCCAAACACCCCACCGTCGTAGGGTGCCCCCGCGACCGTTCTCGATCCAGGAACACTACAGCAGTAACACCACGCTCCCACCACCGTTGCCCGGCAGGTACGAAAACATATTTCGGGCTACCAAGTTCTATACCCGTTCTCCTTCGAAACACAGCGCACGATGCCCGAAGGGTCGGGGGTGCGGCGTCTACGCTCTACACCTCACAGACAGATCATCTACAAATCATCGATTCTCACTTCATGATCTAGATCCTTGAGGGAAGATACATTCCTGATCTGTACGATCTATGCATAGCTCATCTTGACGGCTGGGAACCATATAACCCGCATGATCTACTAGAGCATGTTTCCTGGCTTGGATACATATATACGACGTACACACATCCTGCTCAGCAAGACATAACGGCAGCTTAGGATTTAGATCATCTATCTGTAGATAGATCGCCATCTATTCGAAGTGTGCCTTAACATTTGAGTCAATGGGCGTCGTGCCCCCCGCGGCGGCGGCGATACCAGCTGAGATGGCGGCACGGCGGAGGTGATTACTCACACATCTGGTCCACGGCGCCGGTCAGGGAAAGGTCCCTGTACTCGCGGTACATGTTGTGCGTGCCGGAGCGGGAGTCGTAGCGAAGCCAGATCCCGTAGTTCTTGATGATGCGGGCGTTCTTCTCCGTGATCTGTTTTTGTTTTTGCGTTTTGCGTTGCGTTGTTGTTGCGGTGGTGATCGATATAATGAGGGGGGAGTTTTGCGCCGGAGGGAGGGAGGGGAGGGATGGAGGGGGGCAAAAGTTAGGGATAACATAGAAACAGGAGAAACGCGTCACAATGTTCAATTCAATACTGTTCAAATATCGCCCTACGACTTCCGACCGTGGTTCCAACTCCCACTCAAGGATACTCGTAAACAAGTGACATGCACAGGCAAGGCAGGCGTAGTGCGGATCAAGACCAACTACTTTAAGGGCAGGAAGAGACCGAGACGCGAAAAAAAAGTGGTCGTTAGAACAAAGATGCTATCACGGCAGACCGGTCTTTTGGGGCTTGTCAAGGACTCTGTGGGCTTTATTGTGCTGGTTTTAGTGTGGGGGGAGGTCAGTCAAGGAGTCAAGCCGCGGTCGCCTATCAACAGCGTACTCTGCCCATCACTAACTACCCTGAAAACCTTGTCTTCATCGTTAAAACCTTGAGAGCACACTACCACAGATGCTCCAAATATACTTGAAACTTCCGAGTAATACTCCCGAGAAAATTTCGCACTCCGAGTACCACAGTGCTGAGTATGGCAGTACTGATTGCGAGTACCAGGGGTATGAGCGGTACCGAAGGCCGAAATACTGCGAGCATTGGGAGTATGATCAGTACAGAACCCCGAGCACAAGCATTATCCGAGGAGCGACGCGTTCTACGACAAGATAAGAGGTTGCACGTTTCCGCCGAAATGTTCTTCTGAATGACGGGGTTCCTCAACCCAAAATCGTCGGAGTGCCAATCTTGCTTCGAAAAATGACGTCTTGGTACGCATACTTGGATCACGGGATTATTCATCGGGATGCAATTTGATTTGTGCTGAAGTCAGTTTTCGTGTGATGTGAGGTACGGAGCTCGCTCCTAAAGTGTGGAAGGAGCCTCCTAAAAATTAGGGTGAACCTCCATCGTGGAAAGCCTGGAGCAAAACATCCCAACTACCCGGAGTAAGAGTATCAAGAGAACTGAAACCGAAAAAACTGCGAACACTCGCAGGATATACTCCCGAAATACCACCAGTACTCCAGGTACTGCAGTTTTCCCCCCCCCCCCCCCCCCCGAAAGTGATTTGCTCCAACTCCCACTCGTGGGACCATCCGTCCATGCTTTCGGCAAAAACACGGGGATTCTCAACTATCGAAACCGTGCACATATGGTCGAAGTATACTTCATACTCCCGAGTATACTGCCCATATTGAAAGTATTTTGGTTCTCCGAGTACTCGCAGTACTCGGCAGCATCCGCGGTACAGAACCCTGAAACAATTGGAGCACAGCAGTATTCCACAGAATCGACCGTACCCCGAAGTACTGCGAGTACGGCCGTATGCGCAGTACAGAATCTCGAAATACTGCTATTGTAGCACTTGCAGTATCCCGCAGTACGTGAAGCTCAAAAATTGCGAGTACACGGAAGTACCTGAAGTATTCTGCTCGGGCATACTCTACTATATTCGCAGGTACTGGGTACTCGTACGTATTAGTACACCAGATCAAATCTAAAGGAACCCATATTTTGACTTCAGGCGCACCTCATTAATCCCACAGCGCATACCTGGCACATACAGTAGTTCTACAGCAGTAGGTGCAACTTGACAAAAAGAATCTCGCACCAAGCACATCAGAAAAAATATGCTGTACCAGTAGCTCTTTGCGTAAAGCAACGAAAGACGCACCTCGATGATGTCGAGGATCTCTCCCGTCGTCTTCTTCATCTTACGCATCTGGTGCATAAGGTACCAGAACTGAGAAGCTCCTGTCACCTCGTTGGGCGCGAAGACCTTCATCCGGTACACGGCCGGGTTAGGCTCCTTGTCCGTGGGGGCCTTGCGACCCACCACCTGGTACTGGCGCATGGCAACCATCTGGACGAAAATAATCCAAAGAGAGCGTTGCGTCGGCAGACAAGCGGCGGCCAATCAGATAAGAGGCAAGAGAAGAAAGAGGCCAATCATACAATAGACGAGCGAAGAAGGGTTCAACCAAACAACAGGAGACGGACATGTGGAAAGAGAGAAAGAAAGGAGGCGGACAAAAGGAGACTTGTCCAAGAAAGGGAAGCGATTTGATGACGGGGTGGCTCGTGTAAAAGACGAGGGTTGTGGGGCCGGCGGTCGGGAGGCGTGCCTAAGTTGGAGGCGTTTACGAGGCGAGATCAACCAACAAACAACCGACCAATCCGTCAACCAAAGAAGACTAATCAATCAGCCAATCATCGATCAATCAACTCAATCGATCCCACCTCTGGTTAATGGGGAACAGGGGGCTGAATACCGTGCACAGCTACATCAGGCCAACAAGGTAACCACGAAAATCCGAACTTGATGTTGGTACGTGTCTAGAAAAGAAAGAGCACTGGAGCATAAACCACAAACTAAGCCTGAAGGCAAACACCACAATGAAGTACGAATCGGAGAGCGGGCTGGTGCTGACTGAGTCCTGAGCTGTATCCGACCTTTCGCCTTCACACCGGCTGCGCACGGCCCTACCCCACTACCTGTGTCTTGTTAAACTTTTCAAACAAAATAGACCAGTTATTAGGAATCTATTATATAAGAAATGGTAGTCTGCGACGACCTCTTGTGCTCCTCTTTTCCCACCGCAGTGGCTGAGTTGAGTTATCGCCGGGTTTTGCGTACCACATGTAGATATTTGTCATGAACAGGCGGAAGGGGGAGGAGGACAGCTGTACGGCAGCAATCATCTTCGTGGGGAATCAATTGACACCAGGGCCATTTAGAAGGTCTCTAGTTTTTGCAGGCGGTACTTTTTACAGTTGCCAATGCCGCTACACAGTACAGTAGTAGTACGAAACACATTGACGTTGTGCGTTTGAAATCACCCAGGAGAACTTGAGGCATCTCAAGCTTCTCCGCTGTCGGTGCTGCCTCGCGGCGCCCGTCACCCGTATAGCCCTCGCCACGTCGTGCTGACACATTTTTACCCTGCCACCGTTTGCTACAGCCACGTAATATTCAGATATGTTACGGAGTACGCAGTACGGCGAATGCGTTGGATGCTCCACAAAGCAGTTGCTTGTTTGAATACGGCAGTCATTCACTCATCACCGGGGTGTGTAAATAACAGTCTGCACCCCCCTAAGCCTTCGAAGATCGAATGACAACGACCCAACCTGTCAAACTAAACATGGCGGTCTCTATTCCGACGCCGCATATATAAATATTAGTATGCACGCCCCTAAGCCTTCCAAGGTGGAAATAGAACCACTCGGCCTCTTTCAACAGGAAACCCTTTACCAAACGAACAAAGGTTTCAAACGGAGAGCAGAGACACAAGAGGCACAGCACACTCTTGCGATGGTCAAGCGGCGGCAGCAACACCACAGCGAATACACAGCACGAATTCGAGATGGCCACGGGCGCCAGCAGCAGCCGAGCAATAGAGACAGCAGTGCTCTTGAATGGGTTGCTTCTTGGAAAAGGCCAGGCACGGCAGCATCACATCAGCGGGAAAACAGCACGACTTTGTAAAGGTCACGGGTGGCCACAGCAGCGAAGCGGAAGCGACAGCGAAGAGACAGCACGAGATGCCTTCAATTCTCCTTGGCTCCAACCTAGAACTGAAGGCGTTTCGTGCTGTCTCCGCTGCTTCGCTGCCGCCCGCACTCATCTCCACTGTAGAGTCGTGCTGTTTATTCGCTGCGTTGCTGCTGCCGCCGCCGCCGCCCGTGGCGATTGCGAAAGCGTACGAGCAAATTTGTCTCTACTTGTTGCGTGAAAACTATTGTTTGATAATGACGCGCGCGAGCCTTTCTTTCTTCGTTTTCCAAGGGAAAAAAACTCGTCACAACGGGTCGTACGAGCGTAGGGTGTAGGGTGCCTTATTATTAGTTTCTCTGCAAGTGTGTGTGATTCAACATTTTTTTTCGGTTTATCCACCGCGCTTAACACGTACGGCACCAACGCCAGTCCCCGCGGGCTCTGTGCACGCACACACACGAACGAAACCTTCAACCTTCTCGTTTTGGTGCGGTTGTAAGTCGCTCAGAGCTGATCGAGCTAGGTGCGGCAACGTGTGTAGGCACATGGCTGGGCCATGGTTTACAAAAAACAGAACCGTGAAATATCATGACGGTTTTCGTTTTTTTATATCTACCGGACTAAACCCAACTCTACGAGTACTCGTTCGCTGGCAGAATGTGTCTGTCCACAGCAACGCTCCGGCCGTGTCCCTTAACAGATGCTGCAGGTGGTATTGTCAGGCCCACCCTTCTAATGATGAGGGGACGGAGAAATTCTGCTGTAGATGTCGTACAGCAGTGGTAGTGGTGGCACCTGCTACGAGTGGTGGCACCTGCTACGAGAAGCTCTCTCTGATGGACAAATATCAGGTGAAGATTTCTCGTCTTCAAAATAGGCCGAATTTCGAGTTGGGGAACCAGGAAACACGCAACATAATCGAGTACGTGTACAAAGGGTTCGAGGGTTACACCGACAAGCCGAGTGTACAGCGACGCTAATCCTGGCCTTGTGTGCCCTACTGCTGCTGCTGCTGCTGCTGACGATTTTTTTCTTAAAAGAGTGAACTCAAACGTCACGGATACCTACGACAGCGTACGTAGATGTTGGTGCGTGTTGGTTCAGCACAACAATCCGTATTCGCCCAGCATGATGCATCGTAGAGATGACTACTGCGCGATGTTGAGGTCGTGCCTCATACCACCAATTACTACAGCAGTAGTAAAAGGCTCGGAAGGCCAAATGGTTTTGTGTTCCATCTTGGAAGGTGTGTAGACTTTTGTTTCCACACCCTGTGTGCAATTATCATGCACGACCTACTAACAGAGGTCGGTATTGGCCGTGTTAGGCTGTTTCCTATGCGGTTCGATTTCGAGCTTCAGATTTGTATTTTTCGATCTCAAAAATGAATGACCCTGCTTATGCAGTCCAAATATGCAAAATCCAACCGGAATTTTTTCGATTTGAGAATCCGATGACCCAAGTCCAAAATCCGACGACCTGGGTCATCAGCTTTTCAAATCGAAAAATGGCATGCTCTTGAAATTCAAGATGTTATTCACGACAGCAAACATCAGCAGAACGATCGATGTGTTGAACGGTCATACAGCTGTATAGCGACGTTGCTTCACGCCCGACGCGCCGACGGCGCGTCCCTCCGTGGCCAGACTAGAGTTGGCTGACGCGGGCTCGGGCCTAGAGACCAAGAGAAACGCACTCGGCACGCGCCTCTCCGTGGATCCGTACTCGTAGACTACACTGCTGTACAGGAGCAGCAGCAGCAGCAGCAGCAGTCAGTCACAAAATGAAACACAAATTCCAAGACAGGTTGACTGTAGCGCACTCGCCACGTCTCTTCGCCGCCAGACTAGAGGCAGTCAGCGTGAGCTCGGACGCTTGGGTCCTACGTACGCCCAGGGCAGCGCACCCAGCGCGTCTCTTCGCGGCGCCAAACCACAATAACAGCAGTTTGGTCTCGGTGTTTGCTCGAATCTCTACACGCACATAAAATCTGTTTTTTTCCGCATAGGAAGACCCTTTCGATTTGCCAAGTTGTATCTGAAAATGCCATCGGGTCAAAATCTGAAGGTCAAAAATCGAACCGCATAGGAAACGGCCTCACGAATGCCTTACCAATGGCTGTCGCGAAAGGTGGCAGCTAAAGAGATATCCTGGTATATCCCACCAGCGAGTCGAGGTCAAAGACGCACTTCCTGGTAAAAGCATACGTTGTGAACTCGTGCAACAGCAAGCGGCGATCTCGTACCACAGTTTATATATATATATCACTTTTACTTTCCAGCCCACTCGTAGGAGGTTTTACCCTCGACGATCTTCTGGACAAGCCGTGGTCACAGATGTCGTCCCTTCTCCCCCCCGGTACGTGCCTTTAGTTTTTATCGCGCATAGGGTTCAGCATTCCCACGGCTCGTCGATTTTCATCGAATGTACAGCTAACTCACGCTCTCGCGCTTTCCGCTAATCAATTTTAAGCAAGAAAAAGTCCCTATGAGCATGCACTCGGTGAGACTCGAACTCACGAAATAGATCTTGATAGGCTCGCGGACCACCTACCAAGCCACGGGGACGCCGGTTCGCTCCATGATGGTCGTAAGGTCACAAAGTTAAACGTGCACAGCATATAATAGCAGCATAACGAGGTCCAGTACTATTTGTCGTCAAGTTCAAACCGTGGCACTTTCTGATGACCACGTATACTCTTCGACCGAGTATTACTATGGACGATAAGCGTGAGGTAGCCCAGCTACAGGGCACGGCGAGGTGCGGCGCGCGATGCTGAGAGGTCGAGCATCTCGGGCAAAAGCAACCTTGACCTGTGTTCGACGGGTACCACTATGAGCTGTACCTGGTAATAATATTGTACTCGTACTAAGCAATGACAGCACATCTGCCACTACCTGGTATGTTCGAGTAAGAATACTGCTTGTACAACCGAAAGTAGTGAAGACTATTTCTACTACAGAAAATAGTAAATACGAGCAGTCATTTGGAAATACATACCAGGTACACTATTAGGGCCATCGCTCGGGCAGCTCTCCAACCGATACCATGGTACAGCAGTACAACTTTATGAGAGTTCGTTGATGCAATTACTGCCGTTGCTGCAATTACCACCGCGCAGCAATTGCAGAACCACTGCAGCGTAGCAGTTGAAGCCCCTGGTGCAGCAACCTTGACTGGGAACGCACGTTCTCGAGGTGGTTCTCCGTTGCTTTCGGGGGGTGGCCCAGGAGCAACCCCATCACTCCTCCAACTAAAGCAAAAGCCCACACACCCGAACCAGCCAGTGCCCGAACGCCCCAGTCCCCGAACGCCCCAGTCCCGACAGCAATGATTGCCGTTCCATTTCCGACTGAAGTATCTCCTGTGCTTTCTGGAAAGCAGGAGGTGTCTTGCTCGCCCAGCAGAGCTTTCATGGCAGCCCTCGAGAACCACGGCGGTTGTCTGGTCCACCGAACGAGCGTCGAGGAGTGCCACACTCTGTCGTTTTCGTGCTCAATTTCTGCTCTTTACTAATCCAATCCGCGATGAAATCAAAACTACGAGGCCTGGCAAAGTCTCTAGAGGTTTTCCTTGTTCTCTCACCTTGAACAGCCGGGTCCTCCTCACGTGGGTGCCTGTGGGTCAGCAGGACTAATCGAAGCGCCGCGGCCACCCACATCGTACATATTTCCCCTCTCCCCGTTTAATAAAAACGCCAACTTTGTTGACACTCCTTTGTAACCGTCAACATTAGAAAAAAAGTAGAAAAAAAAATCGCCGTCTCCGACGACGACGACGACTGGGCCCCGTTTGCTTGGCATACATCGCACATGCAGGAAGGTGAAGTTGGGCCACGCTGCATTCCGTGGCCACCTCCTCGAGGGTGCTTGAATATTGGACGCCATCGGTTGCTGGTGGACGTTCGTCTTCTGCGGAGTTCTAGGTTTGGGATCGAGCGGCTTAGCCATGGCGCTTGTAAGCACGGAGACCCATCTGAGGTCGATGTCTCCAGGCCCTGAGCGATTCATGACGATGAACCTCACCTCGAAAGGGCCTTGTACAATAACCAAAGCTTCCACGTCATACGGGAGGACGGTGCGCCGGATGAACACAAGGGACAATCACACGACAGCGGACGTTGACGGCGCTCGCACGTTTGTTCGGACGAGTACTCTAACGAACAAACCCGACTCCTACGGTGTTCAGGTGAGGAGGGCTGGAATGGGGGGCTTGGGGGTTGCACTTTTTTTCTTTTCTTTTTTAATCACTTTCCAGGTTAAGTCGTAGGAGGTTAAACCCTCAGCGATCTTCTAGACAAGCCGTGGTCACAGGGGTCGTCCCTTCTCCCCCCCGGTACGTGCTTTTATATTTTTTTTCGCGCGTAGGATTCAGCACTCCCACTGCTCGTGATTTTCATCGAAGGTAGCTTTGGGGGAGGTCAACTGCTGTTCGGCCAGTCCAAGCACTGGTTATAAATTACCCCCCCCCCCGTCTTTGCTGATGCTCATGTTGCATGTACAACAATACTGTGTTTCAACGTTGGGGACGCACTGTAAGGGTGGCTCCTTTATGACGTGCTGAAGCTGAGTGGGTGCGAGTGGGCGTTCGTGTTCGTACGTTCCTTGTGGCTGTCCCTGAGTTTTTGTGTATGTTGCTCTCAGTGAGCACTCATATCGCCAACATGATCGTGTAGCATGTGATAGGTACAAGTCAGTATTGCACATCAGAAGCAACGTGGGGAATGTGGACGCCCTCCGCCGTTTGGTCAACGGTTACCAACCACCGATTATGCGTTGATTGATTTGTTCGTGCTGGGTTCACGAAAATTCCATTTTTTCAGGTGCAAGAGCATTTTAAACTACGTGCTGTAAGTGACCTTGGGTAGGTGCGGTGTTATGTTCCAGCCTCGAGGCTACCGTACGTAAAATATGGATCATGACTTACACCCAGTACGAACCACAAGTATGAACTGATGGATTCCATGTGTGTTCTTCACATTAAACCGTTATATCTATCTGTCGACATTCAGCACAACCAGTGTTCGTGCCGATTCTTCAATCCTACTAGCTGGGCCAGCCGAGATGCTGATTATGTGGTTGATCGGCGATGCCCCGCTCAATATTGCATATTGGGATGGGAGTTTTTTACACCGTGTTGATCATGCACCAACCAACAAACGGAAGACAAGACTCGCCTTTATTGTTTTTTTCATTTGTTCGAGGGATATGACCGATACAACGATCCGAAAAAATACTAAAACGGCCATAACTTGTCTGGGAAAAACATAAACAAAAAAGGCGAGTTTTCCGTTTGTTTGCAAATGTGGTTCAAATATGAGGTTTAATTTTTGAATCGAAACTCGCAAAATTGAGCGGGGCATCCCGGAAAAACTCACATTTCTCGTAGTTACTTGTGTTATGTATGAAAATCGTGTTTTGGTAATATCTCATAAAGGGGGGCGAACTGGGCAATGAAAATAATATCGATCTTCTCCTAGGGTCTTCAGGTACGCCTCGACAAATTTTCGCCTTGATCGGGAACGACGATTTGGTGGCGAATTTTGTGTTGAAAAATTGGCGTTTTTGAGTTTCCGCCGATAACTCGTCGAGATCGAGTCGACATAAAAAAGTGTCTTAATTTTAATATACTTATTTTTTTTTGCGCGTGCAGTGTAGTGTTAGAATCAGTGCCTCCAAATTTCAAGTCCAAATTCGCAGTGGTTCACGAGATACGACCTTCGGATGGTTTATCCATTTTTCGGCTGGCCCAGCTCGTAGAGAGTTACAAGTTCTGTGGTCGCAAAACTACGCCACAGAGATACTACTACATTTTCGTTCAAAACGATGTTTAAAATCTTATCCCGTCAAACGAATACGTACATACCTGGTACATAGCCTACACCGGAAGATTGAAGCATTGCTGCTGAAAGGTATTATACATACTCCGTACTACTACTGTATAGTGACAACACGAGGTCACAGTCTTCGCTCTGTCTACGTACTGTTTTCCGATCATAGCAGCGCACAAAGCCCTTGTACTCTGCGCCAGGCGATACGATGGTTGTTTGGGGCTGCCCCTCGAATAAGGAATTATCCTACGACATTAGGATTTTATCTTACGCTTGGGGACTTCTCTTAACTCTCTTACCTAATGTAAAAATGTCCCACAGTAATTATAAGTGTATTGCACCCAAAAACGTGGATGCAGTTTTGAAGGATTAGCCCAACGCGTGGTTGGCACGCATGAGGGTAGCTTAGCATTTATTTGATAAAATGGTTGCCACACCCTGTGTACGAAACGAATAGAACCAACCCTAAATCTAGGCCCAGGTCAATCAGGCCTTCCTTACCGTTAGTTTGCGTTATTCCTCTGTCTCGTCCACAGCAGTGTACCTCAATCATTTTCTCAAATACCAGTACTGTAAGTGGTAAGCTCTACTCGCACATATACCAACTCGATTGTTGGATTAAAATCTGTATGTGAGTGTACTGTAGTTACAGCACAGGCTATTAATAAGACAAAATGAAACGGGTGTAGAATCAAGCCGACACACCGTGTGTACTAAACGACCCCCCCGCGTGCCTGCCTCGGTGCGTACCTGAGAGCCGAGGCCAATAGGTGATATTGCTACGGAGGTACTCTGATCCCAACACCCGGAATTTCCCTGCATGCCAACGCCATGTGAAAAACGAACCACCCCGAAGTATATGTGGTCCACGCTCGTCGACTAGTGTGCGTACTAAGTATATAGACAGATCATGACAAGAGACCCCGTGCAGATTATTTAGGGCCTGAAATCTCCCTTTTAAGGGAACGCTCGCACCCAAGCGCCTCCTGGTCCCCGGGTTTCCGGTCACTCTAATCTCTACCAGGTGTACCAGTATGTGTTATCGGAACAGAAAAAACATCGCTATCTTAACACGCTGCGTTTAGAACTTCCGCTGGTTCGTGCTTACCGGAGAGCGACGGTGACTTGTTAGAGGTTCATCACGGCAGCTAGTGTTTCTCCCGAGATTAATCCCCCGCAGGTTCTCAACAGAGGCCTACACCTCGACTAGGAGGTGCTCCAGTGGTCGAAATTGGTAGAAATTTGGAGGTGCACAAAAGTAGACAAAAAAACGACCCCCAACTAAACGTTTGCACTTCACTTGCGTACAGTTCGTACAGCTCCTCACAGGAAACTGCAGCCCGCGAAACTGAGGGATGCTAGTGACGGGGTCTGTGAGGACGTCGGGTGCGCCAGACAGCAGTCGTAGGCAGCGAGAAACGACTCACGAGGTGTTTTCGAGTATTCGAAGTTGTCAGCGAGTACCACGAAAAGCTCGCAAAAACGCTGGTAAAATGTTTCATTTCACGCAAGGGAGCACAGCACAATGGCTACATCACCGATGAAGAAATGGCCTTCGCTAGAAGATTGCTGTTCTCCAGGCAGATGATATATCTTTTAGGGAGTCGTCGTCGAAGATGTTGCCGGGCGCAAAACTACGTTTCCATGATGGGTAGTAAGTTGTCGGGGCCCAAAAGAGTGCATAGATGGGCTAAAAAGCTCAGGATTCTCGTATATTTGCGTCAGCCATTCTACGACCACGAAATACGGATCTTGGTTGCAATTCCCTAATTCTAATTCCAAGTCGTATGTATATGTTGCCGAAACGCCAACGCGCGGGTACTTGACGGCGCATTCCTGAGCTTGCTATTACGGGGGTCCATAGTTAACGGGACCAAATTTGTTAGTAAGAATAGGTAAATATATAGTTTTTAATGTATGCCATAGGTCCTATTAACTATGGACCCCCGTAATAGCGTCCCTTTAAAATCGTGATCCTGGTTCTGGTATTACCCAGGGGGGGCATCATTTTATGTGGTTCAAGAAAAATGCAAAACATGCGCGATGGACGTATCGGGAAGTTTTGTTAAGCTGGATATCGACGACACAGCGGACGTATTTTTATTGACACTTTTGTTTTTTTTTAACTCCCGGTTACCAAAAATGTCTGCGTTCCTGCAGGACATTACCGGCACCGCCTCCATACGCTTGCACAAAGACACCAACAAGCCGGACCGCCAGCTCTTCCACGACGACATCGATGGGAGCAAACCGAGAAACAAATGGCTCTTTCGCACAACCCGTTGCGTGAATCCGTTGAACCCGGAGTACAACCTCCCGTCCTTCGTCGCTGCGCCGGCCGTCGACCCCAATTTCACGCGGAACTCGTACGACGTGTCGGATATCGACGGGACGAAGTCCAAGCCGCTGTTTCCGCTGAAGCAGCGGCAAAACCACCTCGTGGACGATATCGAGGGGGCGCAGTCGGGGTGGAGGCCGCGGCACGTTCGGGCTCGGCACGACGCTGCCCCGCTCGACTACACGCTCAACGTGAGCGATATTACCGGCGGCGGTTTCCGTACTCGTCGCGCGACGAACCCCCTCGCACCCTCCTACCGCGTCAACGGGATGGACGTCGCTGACGACCCCGTAAAATCCAAACCCAGGGCCCTGCCTAAGGCGCGGGATAGCCCCTTCTACCCGCTTACCACGCTAGATATAGAGGGGGCGCAGCCGGGATGGAGGCCGCTCCCTCAGATGAACCCTCCGCTGGAGGCGCGGCGGCACTTCCGCAACACCAACTACATGGGAGACATCCCCGGCGCACAAGCGGACACGGTCAAACATTCAATTTGCACCGACCGCCGCGTGGATCCCCTCAACCCAGTGTACACAAGCCTTGACGGCGAGCCCCTGACCAACCCCCAGACGCCGCTCTACAAGGAACCAGCTTTTCAGGAGGCGGAGGCTCAGCTGAGCAGAATTATTGCCGTCGAGGAAGTCACCTCCGCCTCTGCCGCCGCCGCTGCCCCCGTCGCTACCGCCGCCAAGGTTTCTTCCCCCTCCGTTCGCTCGCCCGAAGGTTCCCGGCTAGCAGTGGAAAGGGTGTGCGACGGACACGACGGTGGGAAATGGAACTACCCACCGGAAGCTTCTTCGACGCAACCGAGCCCCACCCCACAGCCGCAGCCGACAATGCAAGACGTCTGCGGCAGCGGGACCAGAGGTGGCGGCGCCGGGGCCGACGGGGTCGGCGAAGCAAGAGGGGGGCATCGCTTTAGCGCGCGTAGCGGTGACACTACTCCTCGAGCAATGGCCTCCTCTCTGGTGGGGAGCGTGGGGTTCGCGAGAGGCAGCGTTGGCAAGGACGAGCTCATCCAGCGGCTGGAAGCAGAAGAAAAGCGAGCACGATCGCTGCGGCAGAATGACGGAGAAGCGTGGCGGAAGAGACCGCCCTCTGGAGCAGCAACACGTTCCGCACGCCAGGGCAAGAGCAACCCTGAATGCCACGGCAACACCAGTAGGAGCAGGAGCGGAAGCAGCAGGAGTGGTGACGCGAGGGGTTCGGCGCGGTCGTGGCCGGAATCCTTGCCGGACAGACGACGGCAAGAGACGCGCGCGGTGTCCCAGGGAGCGAAAGGTCATACGGCGGCGGCGCGCCCACACAAGCTGTTAACGTCGTCCTCTGACGGGGGGTGTTCTCGGATGAAAATGTCACCATTCGGCGGCGGCGCTGCGCCTCTCGAGCCCCCAGGCCGCAGCCGGAGCGTGGACGGAAGCCGGGGAATGGAGCGCGTCGGTAGCGATAGGCAGAGGGGGGTAGGGGGTGGCGCGATGGTACTTCGGTCTCGAGGGGAGCGGGGCGGTCAGGAGGCAGAGAGGCTGGTGCTGCGGAGCGCAAACGGAACGCCCCGCGTGTCGCTGACTCCGTCGGAAAGGAGGTCGGCCCGAGAGTACAAGGACGACGTTAGCTCGGTGCGGGCGCTCTTCTGACACCCAGTCGGGAGCCAACACGACGGACAGAGATGCAATTAAACGTGTGGCCCATATTTTTTTGTTTCGTTTCGGCGGCATTCGTCTCCGGCGAAAACCCGAGAAAAGAATACAGAAGGGCCAATGGGGAAGAAGCTATGACGTCGGTAGGTAGAGGAGCGCGGTGGCGGTGGCAGCGGCGGCAGAGACCTTATTAGTTGGCGTTGCATAGGTATCGTAGCAGCCGCCTGGCACAGGAACGTGGGGTGATAAAGGTTGCTGCAAGGCAGCTATTAATAGTAGGTTCTTGCAGTCAGAAAGTGAGCTGTAACTGTGGGACAGCGAGATAGATAGCGCGCGCTTGCCAAGACGTGGGCGCATCATTCCGGGGGAGGCAACCAATGAGCGCGGGCTACTATTATTTTCTTCTAGGGGGCGAGGCTTTACTCAATAGTGCCTCATTACACCTATGCGCACCAAACTGGTTACCTAGAAAATTAAACTACCGACTACGTCGTTAACATCCCGGATGGTCTACCCTAACAACACGACGGACATAAAACACTATCAGCAGGGAAAATAACAGAGGTACTAATATCAATGCCCAGAACCACTACGAATCACCATCACATTACGATGTACGAATAAGTCTGCTACACCCAAGAATCGAGCAACGTCGTAGCGTGTAACACATAACAGGGACCAACGGCTGACCCTTACTGGTGCAAACCAATCACCATAGACGTGCTTATATCAAGGCTAATCAAACGCTACCGACACGCTTTTCAAGCTCGCCAAGAATGTCATTACAACTCCCTCCCCGGCTAGCAAATAGCCTGTCTTTATGTCCCGCCCGCGACAAACTCCCTCGACGCTCCTCCGTCTGTCGAGGCCGAGGTGGTGCCGCGTCGACTACTCCTATCGTGCCGCGCGTGTACGAAGACCATTCAGCGTCGATGCCGCCGCCATCGCTGCCGCCGCCGCTGCTGCCGCGAGTGTCTGCGAGCGCCGCCCTCATCTGTCGCCTCAAGCGGCCCTGAAAATCAGCAACGATCTCCACGATATTGCCACCACCGCCTCCACTACCGCCGCCACCACCGCCGTCCCCAACACCGCCGCCATCGCCGCCGCCATCACCGCCACCATCTCGGTCGTCCTCCCGGCCGCGGCGGCCACTCCCCGTCTGAGCGCCCCCCGTCATTTCCCCGCCGTACACGACAACGCCAACGCCAACGTCGTCGTCACCCTCGACCCTCCGCAGCGTTTCGCGGCCGGGCGTTCTTGTTGCGGTCGAGACCTCGCTCTCACCGTATCGCGCCGCCCCGACCTCGCCAATCGAGGCCATCCCCGTCAAGAGCGGTTGTTGGCCGTTAGCCCGTCCCCCGCGCAACGCAGAATCGAAGGCGGTGTAACCTAGGAGTTCCGATCGATGTCCCCCTTCGGGAAGAGCCGAAGCTCTCTGCTGCAGAGTAAAATCACTGCCGACGCCGACGCCGCTTGCGTGGGAGTTTGGCCGCTTCGCGTGCGGGGTTGGTCGCTTCGAGGCTGGTCCCGCCGCCTCCTCTCTCAAGGTGTCCAGCTCGTGGCGGAGGCCGGTTAGCTCGGACTCCAGGGCACGCTTCGTCGCCCGGAGCATCTCCGCCTGGGAGGCCAGCAGCGAGGCGTCCTTCTCGAAGGACGTGAGGTGTCTTCGGGCTTCGTTGGCGCGGCGTGCCGCGGCGGAGGCGTCCTCGCGCAGCGCCGCCGCTTCTTGCGCGGCGTTGGTGACCTCCGAGGAGAGATTTCCGGCTCGGACGCCGAGGGCGGACACCTTGTACGTCCGGGGGGAAGAGTGAGGAAAGAGGACACGAGGGAAGTCATCAGAGCAAAAACACAATGATTCCATCGGATCGGGCAGCAGTAGACAGATGTAGATCATAGATAGGTAGATAGATAGATAGATAGACATATAGATAGATCGCTTGAAGCGTCGCGTTGCCGAGGCGTGCGTGGCCTATATCCAGCACAAACGCACAAACAGGGCACCAGTTTCCTCGATTTCCACCACTTCGACCGCTTCCGCAACGTCCACTACTTCCACCACCTGCACCACTGCCAACACTTCTACCACCTCCACCACTTCCACCATTTCGACAACCTCAAGCACTCCTGCCTCCTTTACCGCGGTCAAAGCCACTCCCTACCCCCCCTGCCCACGAACACAACCCCGGCGCGTGTCGAAAAATACAGGCCCCGGCCCTCGGGGACTGCAACCGCAACCCCACCATTACCACCTCCACGACATCCGCCACTTCCACCAATTCCACCAATTCCATTACCTCCACCTCTCTCTCCGCGATCGACCGTCACCCCTCGGTTACCCCCCCCCCCTCTCCCAGGCGCGAAAATGAACCCTGCGGGTCCCGACAAACACAGGACCAAGCCCTCGGAACTGCCACCCCAACCGCTTTCACAACCTCTACCGTCACCGCAATCGTACGCGCTCGCCGCACCTCTTCCTGGAGCTTTTCCTTCGCTGCCTTCGCCAGGCCCGCGCGCTCTTCCTCGCGCGAGGCCGCGGCCGCGAGGGCTTCCCGCCTCGCGGACAGCGCGCCCTCCTCCCGCTCACGCTGTCGGTCTCGCCGGGCCGCGTCGTCCCGCCTGGCGGACAGCGCCTCCAGCTCGCCCTTGAGCGCCCAGACGTTTTTCTCGGCGCGGAGCCGCTCGTCTCTCAGCAGAGCAACCTTGAGGTTTAGGTTGGTAGCGGACGGAGAAAGGGACGGGGGGAGTTGGTGTTGAAGCCCCGGCCCCAACATCGTATCGGGAATGATGCACGTTATTCTATGATATTAAGTCACTCCATACCTGTTACCGGTGTTTATCGTTGGGTAGTCACTAGCAATAGCGTCTGTAAATGCGTTTTTTAACTTGAAGGCTTTATAAAAAACATAGCAGCGGGTTGGGGTGGGGTGGAGGGTGGCGCCGCCGACTCGTCGGGTGACGTTCTTTTTAAAGCACTTGTTGATAGATGTCGGTGGTGGTGGTAGTAGTGTTGGTGTTGGTATTGGTGTTGGTGTTGGTGTTAGTGGTGGTGGTGTTTGTTGTCGGTTGTTTGTGTTTGTGTTGGTGGTGTTGGTGACGGTGCCGATGGCGTTTGTTGTGTCGGTGGTGCCGGTATTGGTGGTGGTGGTGGTCGTGGTGTTGGTTATGTTGGTTGTGTTGTTTTTGGGTTTATTTTTGGTTTTGGTGTTGGTGTTAGCGTTGGTGTTGGCGCTGGTGGTTTTGGTGGAGTTGGTGGGGTTGGTATTGATGCTGGTGCTGTTGTTGTAGTTGTTGTATATGGTGGCTATAAGGGGGCGGTGGGGGGGGGGGGGGGATTTGTTGCACCACAGGATAGACGCTCCACATGGCTTCCTTGCTCGCTCCTCAAAAGCGCGTCCTTTCAACACGGCGGTCCATCAGGTCTTGGACATCATTTTTCTGCCAGAGTAGCCAATACGCCTCAAACCACCGATCACGCCAAACAGCCGTGTCGCAAAAAAGAGAATACCGAAGCCATGGCTGAACGCTAAAACCCACCTCGCGCTTGATCTCGTCAAGTCGGGCCTGCTGAGTGTCAGCTGCCTCTCTAGTGAACCTGTCCTGCTCCTTCGTTCTCGCGATGGCGGCCTCTAGCGTAACCATTTTGTCTCGAAGCCCTTCCAAGGCCCGCCTTTCCCTGTCCGCCGCTTCCCGCAGCTCGGCGAGCTCGCCGCGCGCAGCCGCCGCGGCCTCCCTCCCCTCTCCGCCCTGGAGTCGCGCCGCGATCGCCGTCGCCCGCAGCTCAGACTCCTCCCGCGCGAGGGTTGCCGCGCGCTGCCCCGCCTCGGCAACCGCGCCCTCCTCTTCCCGGCGCTTGTCGGCGATCGCTGTGAGCTGCTGGCGCGCCAGCACGCTGGCTGCCTGGGCCTCCAGAGCTTCTCGCCGGGCGGCCTGAACATCCGCCTGAACGTTTGCTGAGGGAGAGAGAAATAAAGCGAGGAGGATGGAAGCCACAGCCCCAGGGTGTGTTAGGTTGGGTTGATCAGCGCGGATGCGCGTGACATATCACGCGCGACGCTTCGAGGGGCAAATCACCTCGATAAAAACTTATCGGCACCGAGCGATAACGTGCGACCTGTGCACACCACACGCAGCCCGAAGTCGTACCTTTGGCGCGACCATTTCAGCAAGCCGCGTCCTCCTACGTACGGTTTCTTTGTTCATTTTGAACGTATATTTTTTCGGGGGGTCCGTAAACAACCCAACTCCGCCGCGACGCAGCCCGGCCGCTAGACAGCGAGGAGAATATTTTTCGTGGGGGCGGTGAACGGGCCTTATCCTATTGAACTTCACATATATTTTTGGGAATAAAGTACTCGGAATTAGAGTAGGATCATATTCGCAGCAGTACATGGCTTAAGACACGCTTGGGGGCACACAAACGCGCCCAAAACCGCTTCCCCGGCAATGTCCGCACTGCTTTTTTTGACCCACCTAAACACGAACTTTCCGAGTCCATTTCTGCCATCACCCGGCGCAGCTGCTCAACGGCGTCCGCCATCTGAGCCGCTGCCGCCGCCGCGCGCGCCTCCCCCCGCTCAGCCTTATCCCTGCCTCTCTCGGCGAGGGTTGCAGCCTCGTGCGCGGCGCGAATAGCGACCTCGGCACGGGCCTCGGCGGATTCTTGCTCGCTCTGAGCCTGGCGCACTTGAGATGCTATAGTTTCTGCCTGAGACGTGAATGGGGATAGGGCGAGAAGGGAGGGGGTTGCGGGGAGAGGCAGAGACAGGAAGAGAGAGAGGGAGAGGCAGAGACAGAGATAGAGACAGAGGAAGAAGATAACAGAAACAGACGGACAGAGGGGTAGACAAGAGAAGCAGGGAAAGGGAGAGATGTGCATGTTTGAGGCCAGTGGACCAAGACGGCGCCGAAACGTAGAGCTGGACGCATACTAGTGAAGTCTCCCCACAGATCAGCACCAGACGAAAGCACCGCTTCGACTGACGGCGACGAATCATTTCGCTCCAGCAACTGTACAAGCAAACACACCACGGACGCCCAGCATACCCAATGTGGTATCGAAGCAGCGAGCCCGCAAAGGACCAGGCCTTTTTCTCTCTCAACTGCGTCCGCATTCTCCTCCGCCTCTCCCCCTCCTCCCTTTCTCCCCCCTTTCTCGTTCTCTTCCGCCTTCTCCCGCTCCCCTTCCTCCTCCTCCCCTTCCCCCTCTTCTTGGTTCGCCTATTTCTCCTTCTACCCATCCTCCTCGCCATGTTCTTCTGTATTTTTCATCTCTTCACCTGCCGCTCCAGATCTCCGAGAGATGCCGCCTTGGCTACCACAAGCTTCGATATGCCTTCAAACTCTCGCCGACGCTCCGCCATGGCTTCCTTCCAACGCGACAGCTCCTCCGCTTGCTGTCGCCGCGCCGCTTCCCCCTCGCGCGCTGCGCGCTCCCGCGCCGCCTCAAGGTCCTTCACTTGAGCCCCCCACCTCCGCCGCGCGACGCTCCAAAGACGCCGCCATCGCGTCTGCCTTCTCGATGGCGGCCGCCTTGTCTTCGACAACCGCGGCGATGGTATGGAGCTCGGCTCGTCCCGCCTCCAGACTTGACCGCGCGTCCGCGACCTTCGACTTCAACTCGTGGAGCTCGACGACCGCCTTCCGCGACTCTTGAGCGATTTTTCTCCTCGTCGGATTGGTGTCGGCGACGCAGGTCTCTCAGGCGCGCCTCCCATTCCCTCGCCTCCGCCCCCAATCCTTCCACCAGCTCCCCCAGACGCGTCGTCTCCGCCTCGACTCTCAGCTTGTCCGCTCGGCCCCGCTGCTCTTCCGACGCGAGCCTTAAGCGGGCCTGCTCAAGCACCTCTCTCCATCCCGCCGCCTCGGACTCGAGCTCCCCGACCCCTTTTTGCAACCCTTCCACTTCCAGCGCGAAGCTGTCGCGACAGTCGGCGAGCCGGGCCTCCTCCCGGTCCGCCGTTGCCGCTGCCACCTCCGCGCGCGCCTCCCGCCGCTCCGCCTCGCGCGCCGACGCGCCTAACCGCCCCTCCACCCCCGGCGGCCTCCGCCTTGAGCGACTCGAGTCGGCAGCGCTCGGACTCCGCCAGCTTCTCCGCCGTGCATCGGGCGGCTTGTGCCGCCACCAGTCCGCCGCGGGCTGTCTCGAGGGCGTTCATGACGGCCTCTGCCTCCGCCCGGGCTTTCTCAGCATCGCGATTGGCCCTGCCGGTTGCCGCGGTCGCGGAAGCGCGGTGAGATTGAAGGCGGGAGGATTGATCCTGCGCTCTCTCTCGCTCCCTGTCCAGCTATAGGACGGGGGTGGGGGGGGGGGGGGGGGGGGGGGGGGAGGGGTCGTGATTTGTCTTGCAGCGTCACGAAAAAGGCGGATAGAAGGGAGGTAGGGAGGGAGCGATTACCAATGGTTGCCTTCTTGAGGTGAAGTGAAAGACGACGACTACAGCGTAAAGTACGGCAAGCGCTGTATGCACGCACGCCGTGGCTGATGCGACCGGCCCTTGGCCTCCCAAGAAGAGAAAGAGCAGTATCGGTTTCAGTAGCCAAGGATAACGTCGGTTTCGCCCGTGGCGCGACCTCTCAGCACCCAGAGCACCCAGTCACTCGCCTCCTCCCTCGCAGCCTCGATGGCGTTCCTGAGTTCCGTGAGCTCCTCGCGCGCCGCCAACGCCGCCTGCGCGCATTCCTTGAAACCGTCTGAGCTGTCGCGGCCGCTCTTGAGCTTTGTCGCGGATCTCGCCGCTGCCGCCGCCGCCGCCCCCGTGGACTCGACTCCATTTGTCCTGCGCGTTGCTGCCATTGGTGATGCCGTTATCGTTGCCCGCTGCTGCTCCCGCTTCCACGTTGTAGCCTGCCGTCGTCGCCGCCGATGCGGAGGCGATGGCTGCGACAATCGCGTCACCCGGCAGCTGATTGGAAACGGGAACATCCGACAGATGCAACAAAGAGAGAGAGGAAGTACGTCTATGGCCGCGTCGCAATGTGTGGTATGCACCGCCTTGGCCGTTGAGCTATCAGGCGCATTTGGCGGCTCATCCGCGCGCAACGCACGCTCGCATCCTTCACGTCTTGTAAACCGGACGACTTATGGTTGCTGTTGTCACGGGAACACGTACACGATTGTGAGTGCTTCCGACGTTTGTTTTAAGGCGTGTGCACTGCGTGCTAGCATACAGACACCACTTACACACAAAATCGGCACCACACTCTCGTCTATAAAGCAACTCGGGTACTACAAAGCACGGGCACGGCAGCACCCCAGAGAACACCCCCACCATCAGCCTATCGCCCACCTCTCGCACGCGTCCGAGGAGCCTAGCGTGGGTCGCAACGACCGCAGCCCTCATGCTCTCCGCCTCTTCCTCCAGCTCCACCACCTCGTCCCGCATTTTCTCCTCCCGTCCTCCCCGCCCCCCTCCACCACCCCGCCTCCCCAGCGCGCCAACTTTTCGCATCAGGTCCGCCTTGCGCCGCTGGAAGGATAGTGCTTCGGCCTCCATATCTACCTGCAGCTTCCCAAGCCCGGCCAACAGCGCGTCAGCTGCCTGCGGGGGCAACCGTGGGCTCGACACAGGGGCGCCGGCGACCACCTCACTATCCGGACCGGCGGTCCTGCTCCGTCGACCTTGTTGTCGCCCAGCTGACGCCACCCCTACCGTTGCCCTATCCCCACCCCCACTCCCACCGTGTTCATCCCCCCCCCCCGCAGACGCCGCCACAGGCGGCCGAGCTCATCGCCGAGGGCATCCGTGCCGCGCTCCATCTCTTTCTGAGTTTCGCAAAGCAGGGCCCACAGGCGAGGGAACGCCTTCGGAATCGGCGCCATCGCCGCTGCCGCCGCTGCCGCCTCTCCCGTCACCGGCGCCGCCGGCGACCGTCTGCGGGCAGCTCCATCGCTGCGGCCTTCGGCTCCTCCGACGGGGAGTGGCTTGCCGCGCGGGCGTCGGCGGCGGCGTGGTGTTGGTGGTGCCGTTGCCTGCTGCGCTTGTACTTTGGTGGCCATCGGGAAGCCTCCTGTTTAGCAGTAGGGGAGGACACGGGGGGTCCGTCGGCGATATACTAAACCTCGAAGTAGACGGGGTTGCGGGGCGGGGGGGCGAGTTTTGCCCGGTTTTTACGAATGTACAACAATATCTAGAAATCAAATTTTTCATTGAGGCCGGCTCTGCTCCGCTCCGGCCATTAACGGAGACTGCTGCAGGGTTTTCCCTTCGCTTGCTTGCTGCTCTTCGCATCTATCTAGGAGGTGTGACACGTACCATGCACAGGAACCATAGGGTCTTAGCATGAACAGATGCGCTCAGGGAAAAAGTGGAGATGCGTGTATTGCAAGGTGCGACGGAAGGGTCGCACCAAAGCTTCTGCTACTATAGCTATACCAGGTGCTCCAATATATTGCTACTGCTGGTACAAGAACACGGAGAGTAACCTTTTCGCGAGAGCCTCGCTACTGTAAACTACGTAGTACCAGGTAACAGGCACGACTTATGCATCAACACGTTTGGTGGCGACGGCACAAAAGAGCCATCGACATTCTAGCTTCGGTGATGACGGCGCAATAGAGTCATCGGTTCTGAGCTAGAAGGGTGGCGTCGACTAAGAATTGAAGAGCATGGGCCGGGCAGAGCACGGTACTTCCTCCAACGGAATTCACCTACGAGGTACAAAATATGTACATGTCGTAGGCATGACAGCTACTCCCGTAAAATATGTGAGGATTACTAACCGAGTGTCCGGTAGGATCTTCCCGGGGCCGGGCTGTTTGTTGATTGCGGGCTAGCAAGCACTTCCTGGTGGGATCAAGGTACGGGTGTAAACCTAATCTAACCCCTAACTCTAACCCTGACCCCAAACCAGACCAAAAATGGGCGAAAAACCCAGCTGCGCCGCTTTCGTTAAATTGTCGTTATTCCGAACTTGCGGACCACGATTTTCCCCATCACACTAATAGTAGTGAATGTGAAATTCCCGGAAACTTCCCAGAAACTTCCCCCCGACCACTCCTTGAATACTACTGTCATATGAACAGTAGAGTTCTCCATGTTGCAGATAAACAACCTTCTGGGAATATTTTCCATACAAAACGGGAAAATAAAGCAGGCTTTCCTGATCCTACCCGGACCTGATCCCAACCGGATGTGATCCCATTTGGCACCCTGCTCCCACCCGCAAGGTGCAGAAATATAAGTAGCGCTCCGCAGGAGCCGCCGGAGGCCGTGAGCGCGAAGCGCGAACCGTAAAAGGTCAGAAATCGTCGAACGGTCAAAAATCGTTGGATGCTAAAAAAGAAAAAAGCGTCGCAACCCGGGAATTGAACCCAGCATCGAAATCATGGTGCTGGGTACCATAGACCGCGGAGCTCTATCACCCTCCACCTCCCCCACCCCGTCCACGTTATTTTTAGGCTATTTATAGTCGCAGTATCTGTACGTACAAGCATATACAGAGCATAGGAATATTCCTGGAATATTATTAATATCTACGAAGTCGTGAACCCCGCTGCATACGAATGCATGTTATGGTAGTGTCGGCGTGGTGGTGGTGGGTGGTACGGCGAAGAGTACACCATACAAC
Source organism: Macrocystis pyrifera (assembly GCA_031763025.1). Lineage (NCBI taxonomy): Eukaryota > Phaeophyceae > Laminariales > Laminariaceae > Macrocystis > Macrocystis pyrifera. Next base: position 3,794,493 of record JASSKH010000030.1, read on the forward strand.
TCATTAGCAAGGATCTTAAGGGGAAGTTTTGTCTTAAAAAGTTGGGCATCTGTGTATCGTGGTCCGCGTTCGGCATGTTCTCTAATTCTCTTGCTAGATGCAAAAGCAGCGCAGCCGCGTTTCTCGCCCGTTTCTGGTTCGTTTTGGGTCAGGTTTGGGGTCAGGGTTAGGGGTTGGGTTGGGCTTACGCCCGTACCTCGATCCCACCAGAAAGTGTTTCCTAGCTCGCAAAGAAATTCAATAAGTGAACAGTCCGCCCCTCTAAAGATCCTTGCTGACGAATTCTAGTATGAACTCACAGCGAGTCCTTCAGAGTTCAAGGACAGGCGGAAAGAGAACAAAAGCTTCTCGGAGCATCAATCACCGGGATCGCAATATGTCCGAAGTACGCCAACACGAAAACGGCAAGCCAGGCCGACCGCGGCTGCCCTTTGGGTCGCGAACGACCACGGCAACTTACTCATCGGCAAATCGTCAGCAAAATACCTACAGCAGTCAAACGTATTTAACACCAGAGTCAAACGTATTTAACATCTACCAGGTTTAAGGACGGCTGCATTACGTCCTACGCTTGTCTGATGAGTGCTCTCAAACGTTTAGTACCGATCAGCGACTGCAGGTAGGCTACTGGGTAGGTATTATACTGCTGTATCATACGTAGATACTCACCAAACACATTCGCGAGGACGATGGGTTTGAGGTTGACGAACAAGAAAAGATAATGTTTGAATCCAAGAGAGTCATCGGTTGAGGTTGTACTTGTAGTGTTGCTGTACGTATACATAGGGCTCACAGGTTTGCTGCTGCTATGCGGCGGCCTGCGGTTCGTGACTGTTGTGTCTGTACCGGGTACGAAGTACCTGGTACCCAGGTTAGTACCAGGTACCCAGGCAGGCGTAGTTTTAGTTTTTACCGTGGTTTCAAGTGTACGAGCAGGTACCAGGTACGCACGAGAAACGTGCGTAAAAAGGGACAAAAGCTAGATCATACGTACAAACATTCGTACCAGGTATTATTAATATAATAGCATACCAGTACGAGTAAACACGAGAGTGTGTGTACGAGGAATTCTCGATGGATGCCGACCACCAGAAACCGAAGGGTAGCAACCTCATTCCTGAAAAGTGTGCTCGATGAACGAGGAGGGGGGAAAGGCGGTACCTGGTACGACTTATCGGGTATCGAGTACAAGTCGGGATTTGAAATGCGTACTATGCAGCAGACATCGTGGGACGAACTCACTCATGTGGGTTCATGCGGTTCCTGCTCCACAGCAGAGATCAGCACATCAGATATTGTTTTGAAAACCGAACACGATCTGTCCGACTTTAGGCACACGGGAACTGCGAACACAAGGCTAAACTACTACCGCCGCATAGCGCTCAAATAGTTGGGATAAAGGATACGGGAACATGCAAGGGGCGTGCATCCATGACCAAGTGGAGGAGTGCTTGGTCTCATTGAGCAGGCGCAGACGCGGCACACCGAGTGGCACAGCAGCAGTAGTATTGATGTAACTTTTAATTTTCGGCTACGTGTTATCATACCTTCAAACTCGATCTCGAATATGTCTCTACTTGTAGTGGGTCGTCTGCGAAGAGAAGCGTGGGGTGCTTGGCATATTTCCGGTCTAGATCCAACTCTTTCTCGGCCAGTGTTTAACGTTTGCTCACGCACGTTGTCGTGATGAGTTGTTGGGCCTGCTGAACTGCCGCTGGCGGCCATGCCTATTTTGAAAAAGTTTATCGCCCCTTTTTGAAGCCGCCTCCCGATTATTTAGAACGCCGCGAAAATGTAAAAAAATTAAAAATATGATAAATAAACAAAAATTATACCGGTAGGTGTGGTAAGTGAGTGGAAGCATCAACAGCAAGGATGGGACCAAGACGCAATAACGAGCGACACAGAGGACTGGCAGAGTGTCGGAAGAAAAATCAAACCAGAAAAAGCAGTGACTCGCTGAAGAGGGGGAGATGTCTACCACTTCTCGTACTGTTGTTGTGCACAATTTGTACGTTCTCGTATTACAGGAGAATGGTACGAGTCATGTATGTGCAGCACTAAAATAACGGTTGGATCTCGGCTCGATCGATCTTGTATGTGCGTCGAAAATCAGTGAAGCTGCTGCTGTACTCTGGCCAGGTATGCAATTGTAGGTTGTCGTTCACTCCAGTTGTTCTGCTGTACTAGTAATAATACGACCAACACCCGTTTTGTCGTATACTATTTGCTGTACATGAATATTGTATGCTGTGCAACAATCAATGTACTGCAGAAGCAAGTACAAAAGATCGAGGGTTGGTGGGTATTACAGGGGGGCAAGAAACTGACCAATCCTGATTGTGGCAAGGTACGGGAGCGGTTACACCCTAACGCTGGAGCAGGCCAGGGACAAATACTAGTCCTACGCCGCTAAGCTCGCTGGACCCCGCCAGGCGCTGGTGGGGCGGGGGTTGCGCCGTTCCAGGCGGGCTCACATGGTCGGTTTCCGAATAGAGGCGACACTCTTGGCGGGCTTCATCTTCGATCGGGTGCGTGAATTCGAAAAGTAGCGGTTGCGGTCGCGTTTCTCGCGTGGATCGACCAATGTTGCTAAAAAAGGTTTCGCGCGGCAAGACGGGGAACCGGAGGAGTTGCCTCGAGGCTCAAGAAAGAGGTCGAGCTGGAGGGGCCGTGTGAAGGTGTTACCTACTGAGCTAAAGGGGTAAAAGATCGATCAACTACCCAACCCAGGGTTATCCTTATAACACTCTCCCCCCCTCTGAACGGCGGGATCCTTGGGGCGTCGGCACCGTATACGTCTGTACGCTGATCTACCCGCTTCGTTTCATTGCCTCCTGGGGAACCAGGGGGGGGTGTTTTTAGGGATGCACGCGCAAGCGTTTCTAGTAAAGAAACGTTCGAAGTGAGGTTCGAACCCGTGACCTGGACGACGTCAAATGTGAGGGTGATACCTACTGAGCTATAGCTGAGATATAGGGGTAAAAGATCGATCGATTACCCAACCCAGGGTAATCCTTATAACAGCCGGTAGAGATAGACCATTTGGCCTTTTGGGCGAGCTCAAGTTGGTGGTCATCCCAACAATTTGTGCCGCGGGTGGTGCTTGTTCGGATACCTTTTGTAGTACGGCGTGCAGAAAACGGGCACGCGAAATGACTCGCTCGTGCGATGCATGCGTCTTGGACTACTTGCGCTGCCTTCAGGCAAGGTGGCGGCATCGCTCTGGGCACAGACTCGAACGCCTAGTTTCACTCTCAAGTTACGGCACCGCTCAAAGCATTAAGTAGGCAGTTGCAACTGGGCGGTTAAAACGCAACGCCGTCCCTGCGAACGGAGCGGCTCGTGAAATCTATGTAGGTGCTTGTCCGAAGCCGATTTGGGTTGAACCAACATCACATCATCTAACTCTAAGTATGTGATGTTGTTTCTTCCACTGAGTTTTCCCAAGTCACCAGTGGAACCGCGGCTCATGCGCGGTTTCAAGCGGTGGACGCCCGGTCGAATCGTGTCCTAGTCCTATCAAAAATTTCCACGGCGACGACTTCAGCTGCGTAACGCAGTATATATACTGTATATTTTCACCACTTCAGTACAAGGCTCGCGGGGTTTCACGTAACAGGAGCTGCGTGGAGCTTTGCTGAAAACACTCCGCAGCCTCAAAATCCCAACGTCGCACCGTCTTGTACCCTACGCTCCTAGCTCGCCATATCTCGCTGAGAGGTCATGATTTCCTGATCAAACATAAATCGACGGGCAAGGGGGCGTTCGGCGACAAGCACTGCGTACTTCGAATTGGCATTTTGACCGAAACACCAATTAACTTTGTATGGTCGCGATCTTGAGGGCTGGACGAGGGGCTACATGCACGCGCTTCTTCTTACCGTTCACAAATATGGGCGTTGAAGTCATAAAGCGCACCCTGAGGTGAACCTGAGAAAGACGAAAAGATCGAGATCACGTGCTCAGCTAAACGGCTCGTATTTTACTGGCCACATTGTCAATAGGCCTGTATGTCCATCTTGTTTTTATCAAGTCCGGACCATCTCACCACCCCACGATCGTGCGATTTGCTCATTGTACAGCGTTGTGTTGGAGGATAGAGCATGTGAGTGAACATCGCTACTCGGAGCCACACCATGCACTTCGGCCACCTGTAGGTCTCGTGACTGCCGCCACGGTCTACAATACCATTGCGGGTAGATCGAAACGAACAACCCCCTTCGCTCTACAACAGTGGGCACTCGGTGCACTTGGCTACGACGCTAGAGATGGAAACAAACGTTTCGCCAGCATAGGATGCAGCAGTAGCGCACCACCACGACCTATTTTCTCACCACAAACTCGTCGAGCGAGATGCTTCCGTCGAGGTTCTTATCAAACTCCTCGACCATTGCCTCAAGCTCGCGGTCTCCCAAGTTCTCCCCGAGCTCCTTCGACACACGTTGCAGGTTCTTGATCGTAATCTGCGTCGCAAATCCCATCGAACAAGGCGGAAGAAAAGCACCGTGACATAAGCACGTCCTCCTCCTACAGCAGGTTCTCCTACAAGGGTACCGCAAGGGCATGACTCGCCCTACACTTCGAAGGACACCACTCTGGACGAAAATATAGGGAGTGTTTAGGTATAACTATGGATACTAAATGTTCCTTACATTTCAATCCAGAGTGATATGCAATTGGAACATGAAGTTCTCCTACACGGGTTCCACAAGGGTGACGTTCGCCCTATGCACTTGGGACCACGACGCCTCCTCAAACTTAAATACCATACCGGCAGCCCTCGCCAGAAAAATATCACAAACGAGGTGTCTTTTCAAGGTCTGTAAAAACATGAATGTGCATGGCATGCTTGCTTGCCGTTAGTGTCCAATTTCGATGCACTCGAAGTTATAATGCCAATGTGACGGGTAGAAAAGGAGAGCATTGCTCGCTGCAGGTAGAGTGGAGGCGTTTTCTTTAGCATGGTGCAGACAGGAGTCGATCAGGCCCCAGAGCGTATGATGACTACCTGCTGGACCACTTCGTCAGCGCAACGACTAACAGGTAGCCTCACAGGTAGTTTGGTCTAACGAATAAAGCTGATACTGAGTCGAGGTCTGGCGGCAGACGTGGCATGCTCGACTTCTGCAGTAGCAGAGTGGGGCGAAAGGCTAAAGCTGAGCGCGTTGAGTACATCACTCCGACCGGCACGCGAAAGCAGCAATCACATGGGCGTCCCATCAACCCCGATGATGATGTCTTTGTTTTATTGGTCGGTTTTGATTTTCAAAGTGCATCACAGCAGTCCCAGGAATGCCTATTTCGCCACTGAAGTGCCGTCTGTACACTTTGAACAAAACCTCACGCCACCAACGCCAGCAAGCTACGACCGAAACCTATCAATTGTATGATACATACAGTAAAGGAAACTACGACATCATCAGAAGGAACTTCTCTCTCGAAATACTGGGGATAACTGTTTTATTACTCGTCGCACGAAGCGGCGTGAGGGATGGATGTGGCGTGTATCTGCAAACGCAACTGCGCGGCAGTCAGTCTATGAGCCGGCGTCCCTGGTGGCTTGGTAGGCGGTCCGCGTGCCTGCTGATATCAATTTCGAGTTTACCGAGCACATACTCGGAGGGACGTTTTCTTGCATAAAAATTGACAAGCGGAAAGCGCAAGAGCGTGAGTCAGCAAGATTCGATGGAAATCAATGAGCAGTGGAAATGCCGAACCCTACGGTATGCGCGATAAAAATGAGGCAAGTACCGGGGGGGAAAAGGGACGACACCTGTGACCACGGCCTGTCCAGAAGATCGCTGAGGGCAAAACCTCCTACACGTGAAGCTGGGGAGTGAAGTGATGATGAAAAAAACAAAAACCGTCAAACTCGCACTACTGCTGTACACTGCTGATAGCTTTGCACCGTGTGTCGTGTTCGTTTTTCTTATCACCTTGCCGACGCCATCGTCGTCGAAAAGTCGGAACGCCTTTCTGATCTCCTCGTCGGGATCCAACTTGGCGTACCTTTTCTCCACTGCGTTACCCGATTGTTAACGTAGCGAACGCAACGACGGAAACAGTAGGGAAAAATAGCATAAAACACGCCGATGAGAAAGGGGGGAAAAGGGGACGGGGGGTGTTATTGCCATTCATGGCTGCTTTGGTCGTATACGGGGTACTCGGTAGAACGGTACCTGGTATACCGTGCTCGTGTGAGCTTTGTACGAGCAGCCGGTGGATCCAAAACAGAAATCGACCTGCACGAGGGTAGTCATGCTGACTTTGGGAATAGATCTCTTCGTATCACGACGAAACAAGAGGTCGACTTACTGATCAGTCGGAAGGTTGGCAGATCCACCTCGCCGTCGGAATCCGGGTTGGCGCGGTGAACGATCAGGGGCACCTCGATCCGACGGACTGGGAACCCTAACGATCGTATGAGCACCTTTTTTGCAAAGTTTCAGACGACGGATAATGCACAGCTGCTGTAGTCGGTATTTGGGGGCAACGCGAAGGAATTTGTCAAGCCAAAACGCGCATGGGCCGACTAACTTCATGTGGCGATCTCGATTCGTCGGCCTGTGACATCGTCGAGACTGGCAGGCCAGGCGCCGTGATGGCATGTACACGACAAGAGATTATAGCGGGGCGAAGCGGAAGCTCTAACTACTCGTAGCAGTCAGAAAGCGTTCGCAACATGCAGCAAGCGTTTATACTTAACTGCACATTCAATCGCGACCCCTGGAAGACTGCCTAGTCCTCGTGAGACGTGTGTACGACAATTGACGGACGGAGAGGTGCTCGTGCCTTCGACGATGGGTTACTGCTTGCTGGACTCTCGGACGCGAGAAAGCGCATTCGCTCACCGTGTACAGTACATTTACACCGGATTGATCAGCTTTGTGTGCCTGCCGTCCGTCACACGTAAGGTAGCACACCCACCTTGACCTCGTGCAAATTTAGCGTCCCGGTCTTCGCATAGTCAAACAGGTCGAACGCACCATCCACCTCCCTCTTCTGCGCCGGAGTCAAGGGCACCCGGGCATCGCATCCTTGCTGGGACTATATACGTGCAGAACGGGGTGGGGGGGCGGAGAGGGGGGGGGGTCGAAGGTCATCAGCCGATACTTCTATATATCTCCTTATTGGCCTTCTCGATCCGACCATACCGGTACCTGGTATGTACGGGGCGCTGACCTTGTCTGTGTACTGTCTTGCTCGTGGTGCGCTGGCGTGGTCACGCTAACGGGGATTGCACCCCAATAATCGTGTATTAGGCTTCCCGCAGTCTTTAAGGCCTACGGAAACGATGAGACTCCGTCGCGGAAAGCGTGGGCTCGGTAGTATGGAGAGTAGAAAGGACAGGAGATCCCACGTGAGTAAGAAACGTACAAGACAGGATGGAGGCGGGTGTGGCGGGTCGAGAGTGCTGCACCCGACACGTTAGAAGCAAGCAAGAACCAAAGTAGGCGAAGTGTTAGATGGTCGAAAGCTTCTCGAAAAAACAGAAGGAGTGGCCGAAAAACGCGGCGAGGTAATCGAGCTGTACGAAGGGCCGCTAGATCGAAGACTCGACAGGGCGAGTTGACCGTGGGCACATTCAACGTCCGTACTCTGGCCGTCAACGGCAAAACGGTCTTGGCCATGCCGAGGAGATCATGGAGGTCTACAGGCAAAGCCAGTTTGATATTGTTGGATTGCAGGAGACGGGACAGGATGAGCAAGATCGGTTCACAGCAGCGGGATTCATTGTGTACTGCAGTGGAGTTGGCGGAGGTGGTACGGAGGCCAAGGGTCAACACAGAGGAGGGATAGCCATCAAGGAGTAGATCTCGCAGGATGTCGAGAAGGAAGGACTGGCTGTGGAGTAAACCAGGGCTCGACTCATGGAGGTGCAGCTAAACTTGAAGGGGAAATCGAATGGGATCTCCTTTGTGGTTGCGTACGCTCCGACTCATAGTCACAAATCAGTCCGTGACCAAGACTTTTTTGGGCCACACTAGGCAGCACAGTTGCTGAAGTGCCTCAAGGAGAACACCTACTTGTCATGATGGCTGCTAGCGCTCGCACTGGCGCAAGGGGGGAAGGTTGCGTCGACGACAAGGTGCCGGGTGCATACGGGTGGGATACGCTGAAGGACAACGGACGGCGTCTGCTGGCATTCTCAGTCTTGCTCTTGTCGATACATTTTCAGCGCACCCGAGCGTAGAATCTCATACACATTCCAAAATTCAAATAGTGGGAAAGGTCGCTACCGCCTAGATTATATCCTCACGCGGCAACCGGACAGACGACTCGTAAGAAAGTCACTGTGTGTCGACCTCCTCTAGTGAAACCTGAATCAGATCCCAACCTGGTCACAGCAGACATCTGGCTGCTTGGACGCTTTGCCCCTAACCACCGCAAGCGAGATGAAGGGCAGACGGGCGATCAATCGTCAACAACTGATGACAAACCCCCAACTGCGGAGAGCCTTCGCCGAGAGAAAGACACCCCTGCCCCCTGGCACGGATGTGGATGGTAGATGGTATGGCAACGGTGTTCTCTAAAGCGATGCTGTCGACTGTCGCTAACATCGCGCCACGTGCAAAGCGCAGTCAAGGACATGCGGGGGGTGGTGTGCTAGCGAGGAAACGAAGACGGAAATGCTTACGACGTGGCAAGAGAGGGGAGCCTCGAAAGAGCTATTGCACGCGGATCCAAGCAACGGCAACCTCACAAAGTCCCTGGAAGCCGCTGGGAAACGCCTTAAGCGCGCGAGGATCGAGGCTGTGCTGAGATTCTTTGAGGAATTCGTCAGTTAACTTGAGGTGTCCATCAAAGATGGCGACCAATCTGGTTTCTACAAGCACCTCAAGGAGAAGAAATCGTGCAGCTCTAAATACATCAAGAATGCAGAGGGCGATTTGCTTCGTGATATGGGGCTCGTTCGAGATCGGTGGGTACAGTGCTTCAGCTCTTTGCTCAACACTAAGTCGCCAGCGCTCGACCCGAAAATCGTCGAAGAGCTCAAGATATGGTCCCCGTGCACACCTCTTGATGGTTTACCTTCAACCTTGGACGTGGAGCAAACCATCAAGAGCATGTCAGGCCGAAAGGCTGTTGGACCCGATGAGCCTCCCGCTGAATTACTCAAACTCGCCTTAGGTGGAGATCGCGATGGTAACTGCCGTATACTAGAACGGTTCCACACCATTGTGATCGCCATATGGCAGGGCGGGGGCGTACCTCAGGAGTGTGGTAGCTATCGAGGCATCTCGCTCGTGGCACACGCCGGTAAGGTTCTCCTAAAGGTAATCGCAAATCGCCTCAGCAATTACTGCGAACGGGAGGATATATTACCAGAGGAGCAGTGCGACTTCAGACCGCATCAGTCGACGATTGATATTATCTTTGTGGTTCGACGACTTCAGCATTTGGCACAAAAGAAGAGTACCCGTCTTTACATGTGTTTCGTCAAACTCGCCAAGGCATACGATTCAGTCGGCCGGACTCTCATGTGGACCGTGCTCGCTCGGTTCGGCGTACCACCAAAGATGCTCGCGGTTATACGCCACTTCCACGATGGAAAGCGTGCGCGCATCCGGACGGAAGATGTCGAATATTCGGACTGGTTTGGCATGGACAGAGCCTACGGCAAGGATGGGTGCTCGCACAATTTTTCAGCGTGCTCTTACTGCCGTACTGCGTGTGGCGGTGGAGCGCTTTAGCGCCAATGCAGGTGTGATGAAGGATACGGGGTGCACCAAATTGAGGGATGAGAACGGGGGGGGGGGGAACGAGGAAGGCCGGAGAAAGGGCGAGATAAACCCCAGGAGACTGTGGCGGAGCCGCAACCGACCTAGGGAATGATGTGTGCAGACGACGCGGGCATCGTTCCCAGATCGAGGAACAGCCTTGCGAAGATGATGGTAGATATCATTTCAGTGTGTGGTTCGTTCGGGTGGACAATTTCGGAAGCCAAGACGGAGATCCTGTGCCTGACGACCAAACGCGTGGGCAAGGTCACTTTCGTTACTGAGGCAGTCGGCCAAGTGTACAGACAAACCACCAAGTTTGTATACCTTGGGGCAACTGTTTTCGAGAACGCCGACCTTACTGCCGAATTCAACCGGCGCGTGCTGCTGGCCAACCTACGCTTCAGAGGGTATAGTTTGCCACTGTACGACCAGCCCACCGCACCACTCCGGCTCGAAGTACGGATGCTCAAAGCCGAGGTAATGGAGACCATGCTATACGGGTGTGTCACGCGGAGCCCAACCGTGGCCCATCTCGCCACACTGCCGACAGCTCTCACCACCGGTTGCTTCTCCGCTGCATAGAATGGAAAAGGAAACCTCGCGACGGCGATCATAAGCTTTCATACGCCGACGCACTGGCCAAGACTGATTGAGAGAACATCGAGAAGACGGTGCGAAAGCGGAGGGTACATTTCGCGGGGTTCGTGGTTCGCATGGGTAGCGAGTGTACTCAAACTAGCGATGCTTATGAAACTGGGGGGTGGGCAGGGTTACTTGGGAGGGCAAGAGCAGGACTGGAAGGGTTGCCTCGAACGCGACCCATCGTTGTTTAACTTGCCCATCGAAGAGAAACAATGGACGCTGGCAGCGAAGAAATCGGGCAAGTGGTTCAGACGTGTTGAGGAAGCGGCAAAGCAGTACATGAAGCGCTGGTTCGTTAAGGAGAAGGAGAATGTAGCCAAACGATGAGCGCTTGAGGTACAAAATGCGCAGCAACTTAAGACGCCGTTGGACCCAAGGTCCGGGGGCGGGGGGGAGAGGCGCCGCGTTGAAGGAGGCGTACCAACAGCAGCTACTGTAGGCCGGTTGAGAAAAGTGAGGGCACCCGCCGGAACTTGGCACGGACCCGTCTTTTTAGTTCAGACGCCCGGTGACTACTGCCTAATGCTGTGTTACGATCCCTGTTTTATTTATGTGTTTTGTTTGTTGTGATGCCCTATTCCCTGTCAAGCCCATGGTACCCCCCCCCCCCCGTACCCTGCCATTTTGCGTTGGCTACGTTACCTTATTGTTCTATTTGTGTTAGCTCTAATTCTCCATTTGTTTCCGATTTTGTTGGCGTTTTTTTTTCTAGCCCCCCCTTAGTCCGTTTATCTCTGTCGTCTTCGTGTCGGTTGTGTCGTCCTTGACCCACCAACTGGACATAGGACTGTATGAAGGTATTACCTATTGAGCGATAGGGGTAAAAAACCGATCAATTATCCAGCCCAGGGTAATCCTTGTAACACTCTCCCCCCCCTCTGAACGGTCGTATTTTTGGGCGTCGGTACCATATACGGCCGTACGCTGGCCAACCCGCTTAGTTTCAATACCTGGGGAACCAGGGAGATATGTTTCTAGGGACGCACGCGCAAGCGTTTTTATGAAAAAAAACGTTCGAAGTGAGATTCGAACCCGTGTCGTCGACGACGCCAAATGTGAAGGCGTTACCTACTGAGCTATTATCGGGGTAAAATATCGATCAATTACCCAGCCCAGCCCAGGGTAATCCTCATAATAACTGCTCGTTTCTTCTATGTAGTAGTTGGCTCTTTGTCTCTATACCCTCTTCTTGTCTTTTTGTCTTCCGTCTGGTCTGTTTGTGACGTCCTTATGTTGAGTCATTAGCTCGACATATCATAGGACCGATTGTTCCAGCAAACAGCAACCTCGTCCTCGGGACTCGGCCGCCCTGACCACATGTTTTTTTTTTTTTTCTCTTTTTTCTCTTTTTCTTCCTTTCTTTTTTCTGTTCCCTCTTGGTGTTTTTTTCTTCTTTCCGTTTTCTTTTTTTTCCGAGTGTACATATAGTATCATGGATATGTTCCTGGTGTTCTTTGGTTGCAAGTGATACCAGTGGATGATACACGACATCGTTTCCCGTACGGATTGGTATGATACTGCCGTGCGTACTATTTCGTACTATTAATATTAATAGTGTGTTTTCTCCCATCGAGATGCATTTTGTTGTTACAGCCTGTTTATTAGTTTCCGCAGGCAGGATTTCAGGGAGGAAGTGAGAGCTAATGTCAGAACATCATCACTTTTTTAGTTGCGCAAGGACAAATACGTGGCATGGTGACCTTCAACATCCAGGCTCCGTCCCCGCGTCCCCGTTTGGCCACCGTGAAGGTTGCAATACTCCGCACCGCAAGTCTTCTACTGGATCAGAACGAGTACAAATTGCGGAAGATAAAGCCTACGTGCGAGTGATGCATGAGTGATATGATGACGCGCATGACAGCTACCCTACCAGGAAAGTTTCAACTCCAGCATCGCGTTCCGTGTATCTTATCCGGTTCGTATGTATCCTTATTTTATCTCACCGCAGACGTTCGTGATGCGTGGAGTCCCTCAGCCCTGCGGATCATAGCAAAGCGACACTCCGCTAGGCGACAGCCTTACCGTGGGTAGAGTAACCCCCGTCCCAGTGAGTCGCAGAACGGGGATGTAGATCTACCTGGTATGATACAGCAGTTCGTGGAGCGCTACCAAATACCAGGTGCCACGGGTATTATCTTGCAACCGACGTCGCCCGAAATCTAGAACGACAATAAATTATCACATCGCGCCTTCCCCGTATTCATCTCCTATAAACGCCTCATGGAAACCCCTTTGGCTGTGTCGGATGGGGTGTTTTGCGGGTAATCCTTATTTACGTCTGATCTCTCGCGATCGCACGGCTTGGACTCCCATCGAGCCTCTAGATCTTCGCGCGAGGGCGCTCTGGAGTTGTAAGCGCTCGGTTCCTCTAGCCTGAGATCGACAAATTTGCTTTCGCGAGGCAACTCAAAATCTTGGACCAAAGGCAAACGAAAATATGGGCAAATGGCGGGACAGCAAGCCGTCCCAAATGGACTCCCAGCGAGCCCTGCTAGGTGAGGCGGGAAGCAGCAGACACGACTGATAGCAGGAGCTTTCGCTTGTAGGGGTGATGAGTTTTGCTTTGATCGAACTGCCCTGGGTTTTCTGCGGGGCTGGCTGCGCTGTTACTGTTTGGTTTGCATTCTTTTGGTAGAGGGTGGTTTATGTGGATCTCGGTACGTTTAGTTTTGCTCCTGTACTCCGTTCTCGACCATGACTGCTGTTGCGTTGCCGTGAGTTCGCCTGTGCGGAGATTTCTCGAGTAATTAGTTCATGCCTGCGTTACCTTGTACTTAGCCTGCCCTCCGAAAGTCCGTCCAGATGTTTGAGCAAGTTCGTCTGTTACAACGTACCTGGTGGCCGTGGTGGATACAAGGCGTTTCTGATATGTCCAGAAATATAAGGTCCGTTAGAAGTTCATATTTATACTGAAACCGTCCTTACATTTCGGTACACCGTGGTTTGTACCATTTCACCTCCAGCACCCAACCCGCCAACGTCCTGCTTTTAACCGCAGCCGCAGTCTCGTTTAGGGACAAAACACTCGGAATCAGACTGGGTTGTCCCCCAAACAGGACTGTAGTTTTAAAAGGGTTAATTAGTTTCTTGGTTTTGGGTTCAAAATTTGCAGCAGGACGTGCTTGTGGTACGGGTACGTTGGTACAGAGTGTACAAGTACTTGTAACTTCGAAGTATAAACACTTGCAGTAAAATTGTGAATCGAATTGGCCCTACAGCATCAGCAGTGCATTTTGTGCTGCAACGCCTCAAGTGCGGTGTACCTGGTATATACCTGGTATGTAAAGTACTGGCTGGTATTGGATGTTTTTGTACAGAGTATTCGATGCCTATACGTAACTGCATCCGTGTAGCACTGCCGTCCCCTACCGCCTGCCTCTCGGTCCTCTTGCGAAAGCGAGAGATTCGGCACAACCATCAAATCGTCAACAATAGTACGTAGAGCGGGTACCAGGGTACCTGGTATGAATGGTCTGAGGCGAACTGCCGTGCAGCAGCAGTACAAGCGTTCCTCGTGGAGCCACCGTATCATGTCAGCGCAACAGGTAACACAGCAGTTCCAGCTGCTGCTGGACTCTCAGAATTGGCACTAGAAAAGTGAACAGTAAACACGGAGCTCACTGCCCCTGTTGCTGTCTGTGGTGCTACGAGTGTCTATGTTCAATTGTGATAATTGCCCCCCTCTGAAGGGGCTCTCTGCCTGAGGGCATCAACAAGAAGGGTCGTACGTACATACCTGGTACCAGGTAGCTCATAGCTCATTGCCGAATGACCCATCCCTGCATTATTATTAATATGATGAACCCTTGGGTACTATTTATTAATAGTAGTTCCAGGCAATTAAAAAAAACAAAACAAAACAAAACAAGGGTGCGTTTCTAGTGGAGCAATAGGCGGTAAAGAGTCCACACCTTGGAGGGATAACGTAACAACTTTCCGTTTGTTTATGCTATGCATGTGAATGTTAGGCGTAAGCGAAAAACGTTACATTACGTTACTGCTTTTTACTACTCTCTGGATTTTGTGATAACATAGAGTGTAGTGTGTTATGATGTTGTAACATTATGTTAAGAGTGTTAGCTTGATCCTACTGACCGCAGTATATGTGCCACTTGGGTATGCAGCCCATAGCGAGTAGCACTATGTTAGCGTGTTAGCGGAATTCCTTGTGGCTATCGTATCACACGTCGAAGGGATAACGTACATGGTCAATTAAACGTTAACATTATGTTACCGTGTTAGCGACATGAGCCCGTCGCGAGTAACGCCATGTTAGTGTGTAAGCGGGATTCTTACTTGCTACCGTAACACCATTTAGACGGACAACGTACACGGTCAAATAAACGCGTACCTGGTACATAACACTATGCTGTGTTACTCGTATTTAGTGTGTTGGTGAAGTTCCTAGTGTCTATCGTAACACGTTAGAGGGATCACGTATATGGTCAAACAGACGTTAGCATTATGTTACCGTGTCAGCCGCAGCAGCAGTCCGTATCGAGCGACGTTAGGTGAGGCTGGAGGGTGTTACGGAAGTCTTGCTACCATAACACACGTCAAACGGATAGCGTATACCTGGTATGATCGATACAACACTATTTAATGACATTCGTATGCAATGATGTACCTGGTATGTAATGACATAACTTAGCAGATAACGTGCACCCCCAATCTAACATGAACAATATATTACTGCCGTGTTACCTCGTAACTCGTACGTGCGAGGGTGCAGATTACGTTGTAGATGGATAACCTACCGTGTTATAGATGGATAACGTACTGTGTTACAGATAGATAACGGCAAATTTTAAACGTCACGGGACAGCTTTCGCGGACTTTAATTGCGCGCCGCGCAATGTATATAAAACCCCTGTTCTGGCAGGTACTGGAGCAATGTATAGTCAATCCCATTGACTAGAGCCAACTTTTATGAGAATCCTCGGCAGACATCGATCGACAAAACCAACGAAACCGTCATGAATCTGAACGGAATGCGCTGGTTAAGGTCTCCGACCCAGCCTAGTGTCACAGCAGTGCTCACACCTCGGTCGGTGATATGTGGCGTGGGCTGACCAGGCGTCTGATAAATAAACATTTTGGCGCTGGTCTGTAGAAGACAGACGACTAAAAATCTCGACCCCTCTCCGATGGCAAAAAATATACCATTTTTTCAGGGTTTGACATCGATCGACAAACCCATCGATTACGTCACGAACTCTGAATGAAGCGCGCTGGTTAGAGGCTCCGACCCACACTGTTCTAGTATCACAGTTCTCACACCTCGGTCGGTGATATGTGGCGTGGGTGGGCCAGGCGTCTACGAAAAACATATTTGGCAGCTGGTGTGTAGAAAACAGACGACAAAAACTCTCGATTCCTCTCCGTTGGCACAAAACAGAACTTTTTGAAAGTTTTGACGAAGAGCATAGGACGCCGCGGCCAACCTCTCGCCCCCTAGACCACGGATTCCAATTATACCTCCGAGGCCATAATTTACACTCATTGGCCTTGCCCGGTACCAAGCTCGTTGACCGTGGGTGGATTATATGTCGAGATCAAAGGTCTATCGTCGCGTGACTGCGAGTGTGCGAGCTGCGAGCCGTGTCTTTCTTCTTCTAGTTTGTTTGCAGCGTTATTTCGCGTGGTTCCCGTTAATACAGCGATTTTATTGGAAGATGGCTTCCGTCGTTCGCGTTATTTCAGCGATTTTATTGGAAGATAGCTGGCGTCAACTGCCTCGTATTATTTTACTTGCCAGTTATAGGTAACGTACTGGCGGGGTTTCCAGAAAAAATGAGACGTTATTTTGCGGGTATCCCTCCAAAATATCCCTTGTATTGGGGTCTTAAAATATGGAGGCGTTTTTTTACCGGGGTTTCCATGCTATCCTCCCCCCCGGGGATATTTTTGTAGGTATCCCCTACTGGGATGTCGGCGAAATTGGATAACACGTCTACGTTATGTTGCTCCCACACGCAGCTGTACCACTAGCACAGGTAACACATGTTAGATCTCGGGAAGATCCAAAGGATAACGTAGTAACATTACGTTAGAACGACTTCGGCCCCAACGGTGACTCAGTAGCATAGTGTTAGACCCGTATTGATTTTTATGGTAACACGGTAACGGAATGTTACCATCAGATCTTTACTGACAGTAACGTAATGTTACGTATGGGCCGGCTAAGACTAACGTATCTAACGCACGTTAAGTGTTACGTTGTCCGAGCCCAAGGCAATCAGATGGGGGGTCCAGATAACGTAGTGTTAGTAGTGCTGGCCACTGCGTTAGGTTACGTTAGTGTGTTATCTGTAACCCAATATTATGTGTTAGTAGTGCTCGCGAACATGGTAACGTTATGTTAGGGTGTTACGTATAACACTCCTCCTAAGGGTAACACCATGTTAGTGTGTTATGTTTAACCCTGCGTCGACAGTAACATTATGTTATCGTGTTTGTAAATATGCAGATATCGATCTGGGCATGTTAGAGTGATAGCGTGCGTGTTTGGTCAAAGCCTAGTACTGTGTTACAGCAGTGTTAGTTCAAGGACTGATCACGGCGTAACATAATTTTACTGTACCAGAGCTGGACGAGACCGAGCAGCAACATAACGTTAAGGCGCGTGCACGTTCGTGGGTTTCCAGTTAACACTGTGTTATTGCGTTACCGTGATCGCTTCTCCAGTGCTAACACTATGTTGGTGCGTTACCACGTTCCTGTGTTAGGCCCCATAACGTAGATAAGTGCTATCCGAGTGCTACGTTATCCGAGGTGACTCTTGAGTCTCAGGGATGGGTGTTACGCGTAACACGTGCGCTCGCATTCGCAAATCCACACGCCGTTCCCGAAAATTCTTGCCGATCTCGGAGTCAAGAAAATTGCCCCAAGTTGGGATGCTTCCATGCATACTGAAAACCCCTACTTCGCCCCCGGACGGGACGGGGATTGTATTGTTTTGTCCTACCAGGTATGTATTAACGCCTTTTCAAGATTTGCGGTTGCCGTTGGCACGGCTGCTGATCAATTTCGTGCGAACGGGCGCCTTTCGCGCATTTTTTAACCGTGTGATAGGTGTATATTTCGGCGTTGGGAATATATCTTGCCCCGCGGATTGGGATTTTTGTACTGCTGCTGGCTGTAAAGCAGCTTCGGGTATTTTGTATTTTGTTTCTTGATTTCTTGTTTTTTTCTGAAGTTTGACCCACCAAGCGCCAGCCCATACCGCGGAAAGCCTCACAAAGGAAGAAACGAGTAAACTATTGAAAATGTTGAATACCTGATACCTCGTAGAGACTATCATAGAGAGGGAGAGACGGGTACTTTGCGTGATGGACGAATTCTTGTTTCCCGCTACCGACCCAGGCCCACATATGCCCAAGGTGGTGATGACAAGTGAAGCGAAAATGCGAAAATTCCCCCGCACGAGCCAGCGGGGGGGGCGGGGGCGATGGCTCTCGCCGTCAGATTGTGGCTTCGCCACAACAGCAGTATACTGAGGAAATGTAGTAACGTGGCTGCTGATTGCGACAGTATACCTAGTACCAAGTACGTGTACTGCACTGGCTGCACCAGCCAGTACCCAGCCCTACTGCCCCAGCTGCAAGTCTGCGTCTACGGGTGTAAACACCCGATGAAATAACAATAATTATACAACACTAACAAATATACATAGATGGACTTGTAACCCTGTCGTTACCACGAGCATCACAACACGTACAAGTAGTTGTGGTGGTGTTGGTGCTTTCTTTCACTTACTGGCTCGTACCTGTTTTTTTTTTTTTTTTTTTCAAGTGCTGGTACGTACGAGTATGTTTTTCTTACGGCAGTACGAGTAGTTCGATCCTCTTTCTGATGTTCTTTCTGATGCTCTCGTGTCATGCCGCCACAGATGAGCTGATGGGCGTGAACCGCAACCTCGACAACGAGGAAGGCATTATCGACCACTTCGAGGACGAGCGGGCTTGCAAGGCCTACATGTGCGGCCTGTGCCCTCACGATCTCTTCAGGTTCGTCCCTCGCCCCCTCGTGCACCGGCCCTCGTCCGTTTTCTGTTATTCTGTTTTTTCTGTTTTGTTTTTGAGTGTTTTCTGTCGTTTATTAATAGTTGCTTTCGACTATTTGCTGTTTTTCCGCTTTCTGTTTTTTTTTTTCGACGTACCGTACGGTACACACGTCGGCGAATAATTTACCAGGTAGCTGCGTACGCCGCTCTCGGCCTTCCTTGTTTGTCTGATTGTTCAATCATCTTTCGCTCGTTTGATCGTTTGATCATCTTATTCGACCGTTTGATCGTGCGAGTTTACCGTTCGATATTTTGACGTTTAGCTGGTATTTTCTATCGTTTGATTATTTTTGGCCGTTAGTTTGGCCGTTCGTTGTGTATGTAACAGATTCGTTAGATCGTTTGTCGCGCCATTTTTGACGCCTTTTGCCGCCTCGTCCCGCCACCGCCCATGCGACCTGGAACAATCCCCTGCTTGCGCCCCTCCAGCAACACGAAGCAGGACCTCGGAGCATGCGACTACTTGCACGACGAGGACCTAAAAAAAGTGAGAGCACGGTAGCTCCAGCCGCAATCCTCGAAGAGAGAGAGAGGGGGGGGAGGCAAAGGGTGAAGGAGAGGGAGGGGGAGAGTGAGAGGAAAGGACGGGGGGGGGGGGGGGAGAGATAGAACGGGGTACGAGTAGCGCGGAAGGGAGAGAGAGGGAGGGAGGGAGGGATGAGGGGGTGACGTGGAACATGGCCAGAGGGACAAGGAGGTATAGGGAGACAGCGATAGAGCAGGGAAATGGCACATAGAGAAAGGGAAAAGGGAATAGAGAGAACAGGAGGGTGGGGGGGGGATGTACTCATGTCATGAATGGCCGTACACCATAGACCCTCGCATCCCTAAAATACCAAGATTGAGCACGTCGGGCTTTCGTCGACTCGCCGAACACCTCACGGCGCTTCGCGCTTGGCGCAAGCAATGTCTGTCTGGTCGGTGAAAACCCGACGTGCTCTGTCCCAGCATTGTAGGGATGCGAGGGTCTATGGCCATACGACGACTCGGCCATGCATGATATCGAGTACACCCCCCCCCCCCTCCCTCCCTCCCTCCAAGCGTCAGTTTTTGGTTATTTTCGAATACGATTCGGGGATGGCGACGGCCAGCGGTATCGACGCCAAAAGCAGCCGGGCGCTTTGTCCGCCGAGCTTTTTTTCTCGCTGGAGGGGAGGAGGGGGGGATAACCGTGCTGGTTTGGAGTCGGCGTAGGATAACGCCAGGGCAAACGCACGCAGGAGTGGAGTTGAGTTTTTTGGAGGGTGGAGAGAGGGGGGAGGGGGGGGGGGGGGGGGGGGGGGGTAGGTGAGGTTGCAGTCGTAGAGCGTGAAGCGCGCAAAATCTGTGGGAGGGGGTGGGTGGGTGGGGATGGCGGCCGTTTTGCGTTGTGGCGGTGGCGGTGGTGGTATTGACGTTCCGTTTCCTATGTCGTGTGTGTACTTCAGCTGTTGATGTTGCTGTTGTTAATCTTTACCGTTGATGATATTTACCGTCGTTGATCTTATCATTGCTGTTGTTACCTGTGATTGTTGTTGTTGATGATGATGACAATCTTGCTGTTGATGTTGCTCTTCTTTTTTTTTTTGCTGCTGTTGTTGTTGATGATTCCTCTTGTTGATGATAATCTTCCTGTTGCTGCTGCTGCTGCTGCTGTTGTTGTTGTTTTGGTGGCCGCCTCTGGTCCTCGTTGCTGTTGCCGTTCCTGTTCCTTGTTATTGGTGTTGCTGCTTCTATTATTGTTGTTCTTGCTCGCCTTATCGCCGTCGTTATCCCCCCCCCCCCGCCCCCCTGGTGTTCTCTGTCTTGTTGTAGCAATACGAGGCGAAAGTGGCGGAAGGAGCAGACTACGGCTACGACAAGGAGCTGGAGAGCATCCTGATTCGGCACATCCAGGACGTGGTGGGTTAAGCCGCCCCCTACCCCCTTTTACGCTCTTGGTGTCGCTCATGTCATCCCCTTGTTGGTCCTTTTGTTAGGACTCCCCCCCTCTCCCCTCCCCCCCCTCCCCTCCCCTTTCCGCTCTCCTCCCCCCCCCATCTAGTTTTTCATGTTTTTTCTTGCTCTCTTTTTGTGCTGCCTTGCCTTGCCTCGTCTTGCCTAGCCTTGAGCTTTACCTCATCGCAGTGTACTGCGTAAAATATGTGGGCTCAACCTGTCTTTCTCTTTCTCTCTACTTGTCCGCCTCTTCTCTTCCCATTGTCCCTGCCGCTGGTGGTGATGGCGGTGGTTGTGTTGTGTTGGTGTTTTTTTCTGGTGCTGGTGTTCCTGCTACTATCGCAGGACAAAAAAATCGCTCGGTCGCAAAGGCGGCTGGAGGAGGGCGGGCAGGGCGCGATGGCGATGGATACCGCGGCTCTGCGCAAGAACGAAGAGATCGTCGCGATCGAAGCCAAGGTGAAAGTGAAAGCAGGCGAACAGTCGGAGGAGGCAGACGCACGAAGTAGGCTAGTAAGCTGGCGGAGCGGCCGAACCAAGGACCGCGAAGAGCGAAGTATCGTCGTGACGTTGATGGCAGCCTTTTTGTGCGCGTTGACGTGGCGTATCGCCTTCGCACGGCGCATAGTAAGGCCCCCGTGTGATGCATAAATCCTGCTGCTAGAGGGCGCGCGCTATGTGCAGCTGCATCATCCTGCACACAGGGACGTGTGTCGTCAAGTTCAACCTTACAACCTTGCACGTGGACCCAGACCAACCCAACCCCAGGCCTGACCGTAACCCTAACCCTAGGCCTGACCGTAACCCTTTTGGGGGGCTCGAGGTCGGCGGGGGCAGTCACGCGGCTCTCCGCCGCGTGTTTTGGTGGCGTTTCTTCCAAAAAAAACGCCGGGCGGCCGAAAAGACCCGCCTTGACCAACAAGACCCGCATCCTGCACAGTGCTTTCTGCAGGATGCAGCTGCACGTATAGGTCGAGGCATTACTATTAATGGAGGACATAGTTATCAGAGCCCGCGATGGATGCAACACCGACGTGCCCCCTTTTGTCCATCTACCATGTTCGGTTCTGATTATCGTGTTATGTACCCGAAACAGCTAGCCGGCGAATTTTAGCGGTTACATAACGTAGCTGGGATGTATTCGTAATCCTTCCGTGCGGTGTATATAACTACTTGGTGAGATGTATAACGCCTTTGTGATGGTAAAGAACGCCACGGTGTCGTGCGTGTGCGCTGATGGCGACTGTCGGCGGTTACGTATCGTGACGCCTCCGTGCTGTGTACAACGCCTCTGTACGGTATACAACGCCTCTGTACGGTATACAACGCCTCTGTACGGTATACATCTGATTTGGCGCTGATGGCGATTTTTGGCGGTTGCCTAAGGTAACGCCTCTGCGTTGTGTGTCCCGCCTCCGTATAGTGTATATGGCCTTCGTGCGGGGTGTATCGCCCCCCTAGCACCCGGCGTAGATATGGCGGTAACGTGGCGTAACGCCTTCGTGCGGTGTGTAGCGCCTTCGTACGGCATATTATGTTTTAACATATCCGTGCAGTGCGTAACACCTCCGTGCGGCGCATACTTAGGGTGTGTCTTAACCCCCCCCCAGAGAGCATGAGAACGAGCGGAACGGAAGGAGGCTGTTCGTGGTCATCCGTTCCGTGCCGATGTAAAAAAAACGTGTTTGGGTCCATGCAGAATCCTGGGCCTCGCCAGCCGAATCAGTACGAACGTTATCTTTTGCACATGCCTAGAGCACATTGGTGTCCACATCCATCTTCCGTGGTGTCCATCTACATCAAATAAGATCCTGTATGTTCCCGTTCGGTCGGGCCGTTCGGTCCTCCCAAACAAGAAAAAGGGGTGCAACACTTCTTCTTCCTCTTCCTAGATATACAGTTTTTTCTCGGGCTGCACTGAATCTATTCGTTTCCCACAACCAATCAGCATCAATTGATGCAGCAAATAATATTCCATCCGGTTCGTTCCAATGCTCTCTGGGGGGGGTTAAGACACAGCCTTATCTTGGGAAGAGCGCTGGTGGTGAATTCTGACGGTTACACAACGTAACTCCTTCGTACGGTGCTTGTCGCCTCCGCGTGATGCATAACGCCTCCGTCGTGCGGTGCGTGCTGTATTCTAGCTGCTCCGTACACATGAGCTAACTTTTGTACGTGCGCGTGTCATTCGTCTATTCCCCTGGCCCTGAGTTTCCCTTTCTCTTCTTCGTGTTTTCCCTCGTTTTTTTTCCATGTGTTTCATACTTTTTGTTTTGGTTTGTCTCCTCTTGTTTTCTACTTGTGTTTTAATGTGTAACGTAATCGCTGTGTTCCTTCGCTCACTCCGTCCCTCTCTCTCTCGCCCTCCCCCCCCCCCCCCCCCCCCCCCCGCTCCCTTACCTAATCCACTATGTCTCTCCCCTCCCCCGTACCCCTCTCTCCCCCCCTACCCCCTCCCGTATCTCTTTCTTTCCCTACGATTACGCCTCCCCCTTGTTTTGTTTTGTCTCTCCATCTTTTATCGCCGTGTTTTGTTTTGTTTTTCGTGGGTGTCGGTGCATGTGCTACAAAAGGTGAGTGATATAATGAAGAACGCGGAGGCCAAGGGGGAGGAGGGAGACGTGGACGAGGCCCAGGAGCTGTTCCAAGAAGCGGAGGAGTTGCAGCAGAAGAAGGCCACTCTGGAGGCCAAGGCCTTGCAGGTGAATCACGATTCTCGTGTTTTGACTGGTTTTGGTTTGGTTCGGTTTGAATTGCGGCGGGTTTGGTTGAATTGAAACCGGTTGGCTTGGCTCGAGTCGGGTTGGTTTGATATATATTATTTTCATTTCGTTGATTAATAGTAGTCCTTTGTTGTCTTTTTTTCGTTCGTCCACGTCAACGTTTTATTTTTCGCGTGTAACTTTTCTATTGTTTTGTTATTTTTTCATATGTCCTTTTCTTCCTTCGTATTCTCTTTTATTTTTTGTTGACTCTTCATTGCTTTACGGTTTATTTCTTGGCTCTTCACTCCCATGTTCGTGTCTAATCGCTACCCCCCCCTCCCCTCTCCCCCCTCTTGATGTTCTTGTACTTCTGCGCCACTGTCTTTTTATCAGGCTAGCATTGCGGAGGCCCGGGCTCAGTCGGCCCCCCTCCATCTCACCACCACCAACCCCACCGCCCAAGAGCTAGGAAACTCTACCCAGCAGAAGCTGCGCGTGTGCGACATCTGCGGCGCCCTGCTGTCGATCTTCGACTCGAACGACCGCTTGGCTGAACAGTGAGTTTTTGGTGTGTTGCTTGTCTGCTTGTCTGCTTGCTCGCTTGCTTGCCTGCCTGCTTGCTTGCCTGCTTGCCTGCTTTTGCCTGCTTGCCTGCTTGCCTGCTTGCCTGCTTGCCTGCTTGCCTGCTTGCCTGCTTGCCTGCTTGCCTGCTTGCCTGCTTGCCTGCTTGCCCTGCTGCTTGCCTGCTTGCCTGCTTGCCTGCTTGCCTGCTTGCCTGCTTGCCTGCTTGCCTGCTTGCCTGCTTGCCTGCTTGCCTGCTTGCCTGCTTGCCTGCTTGCCTGCTTGCCTGCTTGCCTGCTTGCCTGCTTGCCTGCTTGCCTGCTGGCTGGGTGGTTGACCGCTGAATTGGTTTTATTGGTTGGTTGGTTGGATTGGCTGTGGATTGGTTCGGTTTGGCGACCGATCGATTGCAATCGAGAGTGTCAGGCCCACCGCAGCCACCGCTGCCCTGTGGATCCAATTTTTTTTGGGGGGGACGGGTGGGGTACGTAGACGTCCGTTGTCTGCTTGTATGTGTTCAGCGTGCGCGTGCGTCCATGGCTCGTGTGGACAGATGCCGTGGCACAACCAACGCCGATGCCGGGGTTCAAGAAGCTCCCCCACCCACTCACCCCAAAACGAAACTACAATGTGCTCCCGTTGATGCCCTCGAGAGAAAATACCTCACGAACAAAAACACGATTTCCTATCACCAACAAAGTATCATGGAAACAGCTTTCTTCTGTCACTTTGCTTGTGTGCTCCGGGATCAAGGAGGGCGTGGACGCTGTTTCTTGGCCACCTTCCGTTTTGGCTGCGCCACCTCTTGTTTGGTTTTTGCTACCGTGCGGTGCCCGCTGTAACATTGTGTTGGTTTTATCGATCAAATAAAAACAGCAAAGGAAGGCGTTGATACCGGAGTCTTTTGTTGTTTTTTTTCTGTTTTTTTTTTCGATATTTCATTCGGTTTGCTAGTAGGTTTTTTTTTCACGCTTTGCACCAACTTCGGCCAACTTCTTTCGGCAGCCTGATTTGGGGGCTTGCCTTTCTGCCCCTCTCCCCCTCTTTACTTGTCATTCCTGTGCAAGTCCGCCTCACAAGCGGTTCTTAGTATGATGCAGCTCACCCTTCATGCGACTCGCCGGACACCTCACGGCGCTTCGCGCTTGGTGCAAGCAATGTCTGCCTGGTCGGTGAAAACCCGACATGCTCCGTCCCGGCATTGTAGGGATGCGAGGGTCTATGGTCATACGACTACGGCCATGCATGAGATCGAGTGCACTCTCCTATCGTGTACACCCCCCCCCCCCCCCCGCCTCGCAAGAAGTATATGAAAACAACGTGAAGAGCGCCCAGCTGTTGAAGGTGTCTCTATTAGGAGCAGGAACGGCGCTCCGTGTCGAGCGTGGTCAATGGTTAAATGAAGGCGGGCAATAAACACCCCCTCCCCCCCCCCCCCCCCCCCCCCCCCCTCCCGTGTATGCTTTGGTCAGTTTTGGAGGTAAGCTGCACATCGGGTTCGTGGACATTCGCAACAAGCTCGACAGCATCGTCGAGGAGAGGGAGGCGAAACGCCTCAAGAGGAGGGAGGAAGAGGAGAAGGTGGGTGGTGCTGGTGCTGGTGACGGTGGAGATGGGTGGTGGTGGTGGTGGTAGTGGTGGTAGTGGTAGCGGTGGTAGTATTTTTGGTCATTGTAGTGGTGGTGGTGGTGGTGGCGGTGATGTTGGTTGGTAGGAGGGGGTGATTGTGAGGGTGTTGGTGTGGATGGCGGTGGCAGTGGGCTTAGTGGTGACGATAGTAGTGGTGATGTTGGTGGTGTCGGTGGTGCTGGCGATAGTTCTTTGCTGTTGCTGAGCTGTACCCACCTTGGTTGGGTTACCGATGGAGGGGAAAGATGACCCCCCCCCCCCCCCCCCCCCCCCTCCCAACTCCCTCCCCCTTGCGCACCACCATTCTTGACCCCAGCGGTCGATGGTTGTTGCTCCCGCTCGGGCTTGGCGTACACGTTGACGTTGTCCAAACCGAGGCGGAATGCAGTAGTCGGAGAGGGAGGGAGGGAGGGGGGGGGTCTACGTCCGCCATCCCTGCCCGGAGAAAACACTATGGCGCGGGGGTTTCACGTTCATTGGCGATACTCAAACGGGGGGGGACGGGGGAGGTTGCTACGATACCGACTTATGCCTTCGGCCACGTACCAAAATGTCCCCACTATGGTGCAAGTTTGGTTTTGTCGGAAACATGGGCGCGAATCTCAACCCTTTTAGAACAAACTGCAGTCCCGTTTTGGGGACAAACCAGTCAAATTCCAAGTAGTTTGTCCCCAAAACGGGACTGCAGTCCTAAAAAGGGTACACTCGTTTTATTACTAACTACAGTAATACGGGGATAAGTCTTGCAGTAGAAGAAAGGGGTTAGGGAAAAGGCCTGTCGCAACCCACCCCCCACACCAGAAATAAAAAATGTACTGAAAAAAAAAAATCGTCGCTGTCATCCTTGTGCATGAAAGTCCGGCTCACGAGCGGTTCTCAGTAGAGGATGCAGCTCGCCCCTTCGTGCGACTCGCCGAACGCCTCACGTTTTCGCTTGGCGCTTTTTTTTGGTGGCAAGCAAACGTCTGCCTAGTCGGTGAAAGACCCGACGAGCTCCGTCCCGGCTGCTTTTACAGGCAT
The DNA here is from genome assembly GCA_031763025.1 of Macrocystis pyrifera. Classification (NCBI taxonomy): domain Eukaryota; class Phaeophyceae; order Laminariales; family Laminariaceae; genus Macrocystis; species Macrocystis pyrifera. Next base: position 3,820,760 of record JASSKH010000030.1, read on the forward strand.
GCAGAGGAGGGTCTTATGGTCGTACGACTACGGCCATGCATGACATCGAGTACTCCCCCAGCTCCCCTCCATTGTGTTGGCTTAGCTCCGAGGTTGCGTTTGACGTTGAGGTCGAAACAGCTCCCCGACCCTGGCTCCCCAATGGTGTGTGCGCTTGTGTGCGTATTTTATGCTTGTGGTGGCAGGCGTGGAAAAGCAGTAGGGACGGACGTGGGGGCGGCAGTGGCAGCGCTAGCGACAAAAAGGACGGCGACAAAAAGAACGGGGAGCGTGAGAGAGGCAGCAAGGATGACAGGGAGAGGGGGGATGCTAAGGACAGGGACAGAGACAGGGACAGGGACAGGGACAGGAAGAGAGACAGGTCAGGAAAGGGAAGATGGTTAGGGCGGAGGGCGGGGGGGGGGGGGGGGGGGGGGGGGGAGGGGGGCGTACTCATTTGTTGCTTGCCTTGGTCATTTGACCATTGACCACGCATCCCTTTCGAGAGGGAGCACCGTTCCTACTCCTAACAGAGACACCTCCAACGATTGGGCGCGCATGACGTTGTTTCCATGTATGACATAGTTTTTTTTTTTTTGCTAATCTTATCCCCTTCCTGTTTCGCCGCCTGTGGCCACCATCTATCTCCTAGGATAGCGATCGTTTTGTCGCTGCTATTCATTGTATCAAACTCCTCCATGTCACATTCGTCTATTTCCCTCATCTCTTCCAACACATCCCGTTCCTCCTTGTATATTTCACATTCTCCTACTATGTGAGTTCTACTCTCTATTGCTTTGCCACACGGGCACATCTGTGCATCTACTTCTTCCTCCTCCCGGCTACTGGTATACCTCTTTCTTCTTTCTGGCAGGTCCAGGTTACCTACACGAAATCGCAGTTTCAGCGTTTTGGCGAAGTCCATTGGGCCGTGCAAATACGTTCATTCCTATTCCTTCCTTCAATCCCCCGTATATCTCTTATGTGTTTTTTTTCCGATTCAACCTTGTTTTTTAGCGCCAGCCTTTCCCTTCTTTCTATAATTTCTTCTACTTCTGCCTTGTACCTCCCAAACTTCCCGGGACGTCACCTCTTCTTGGTTTCCCCCCCCCCTGTATCCTTCCGCACTTTCTCATCTACGCCATCCCACCTTATCCCAGGTCGCCCTTTTTTTTTCTTTCTCCCATACAGCTCTATCAACTATGACTGGCAACCTCTTTTTTGGCATGCTCCTTACTTTATATTGACATTGAACTTTCTCATGTCTACTTGTCTTGAGTGGATGCATTCCCAGTTCTGCTCTTAATACTGCATTAGTATTATAGTCGTCCATGAGCTTTTTAGGGTTTTTTTTAGCTGCTGTCATCTGTACTGTTTCCAGCTGTTATACGAGTTTCGCGTTCCCTTCTCCTGCATATTCTGGCTTTGGTACTATCGCATGCATCAGGATACATCTCTTAATCCTAGTGTCAAGGTGCGAGTCTTTTAGGATCGCACCCATCTTGCCTACTTGTGCTTTACCCTCTCCTATTACTTTTGCGATATGTGTATCCCAAGAGCAGTCTTTTTGAGATCTCTACGCCAAGGTACGTATACTGGTCTACGATCGGTGATTCAGAGAATCTCTCCACTTCCAACTGAAATTTACCGGTTCACCTTGCCTTCGTTTCAAACAAGTACTGCGCATTTCTTGACGTTTGCCGTCACCCTCCATTTCCTAGTGTATTCTGCTCTTCCGTAGCAAACCCACATACGTTCCATGATCCTTTTCTCAGCCTCTTTTTCGTTTCACTATCCGCTCTAGTCTTGGGGGGGAGGGGGGGCGTACTCATTTGTTGCTTGGCTCGGCCATTTGACCATTGACCACATATTTTTCGAGGGGGGGAGGGGGGGGGTAGGGAGGCGGTGTAGGGGCGGGGAGGGGGGTGTACTCGATAGAAGAGACGTACTCGATCTCATGCATGGCCGTAGTCGTATGACCACAAACCCTCGCATCCCTACAATGCCGGGACGGAGCATGTCGGGTTGTCACCGACCAGGCAGGCATTGCTTGCACCAAGCGCGAAGCGCCGTGAGGTGTCTGGCGAGTCGCAGGAAGGGTGAGCTGCATCGTACTAAGAACCGCTTGTGAGGCGGACTTGCTTATGGATGACAGCTTCAATGTGTTAATTTAATTTCCGGTGTAGCCACTTCCAGAGACAGCAATGGGATCATTATGTGGGTGCCTTACCATAAACACTACGTGATACGATCATTCCCCTTGTGCGGAGTAAAGGTTCTCCACCTCGCACATACGATTTAACTCGACCACCAGCTGTGACCGACCGCCAAAAAAAAAGAAGAAAAGGGTACCCTGGTTGTCTAGCTCAAGTAGTGAGCGGCATGTTTGACGTTGTCGTTGCCAACCGACGCCAACCCAAAGGGGGAGGGGGGTACTTTTTTGTCATGCATGGCCGAAGTCTTCGGGGCGGGGTTAGGGGGGGAGGTAAGGGTAGGGACTGGAAGAGCGACAGGTCCGAGGGAGAAGGGGGGGGGGGGGGGAGAGGGGGAGAGGGGGCGTACTCATGTGTTGCTCGCCTTAAGTCATTTGAATCATTGACGACACATCTCTTTCGAGACGGAGCACCGTTCCTACGCCTGATAGAGACAACATCCAACATTTGGGCGCTCATTACGTTTTTGAGGGGGGGGGGGGGGGGGCGCTTTAGGATAGTGAGAGCAAGAGAGACAGGCCAGGGGTGGGAATGCTATTAGGGAGGGGGTAAGGGTAGCGGCAAGAACAGGGGCAGGTCAGGGAGTGAGGATGCGGTTAGGGGAGGAAGGGAGGGGGGGGGGGAGGGGGGGGGCTCGTATTCATTTGTTGCTTGCCTTTGAGTCATTTGACCATCGACCACGCATCCCTTTCGAGACGGAGCGGGGGGGGGGGGGGGGGGGGGGCTAGGACAGGGACGGAGTGTGAAGGCGGTCAGGGGGGCCATGGACTCATTTCATGCATTCCACGTAGTCGTATGACTACAGGGACAGGAAGACAGACAGGTCGAGGGGTGGGAAGGCGGTAGGTTTAGGGGGGGGGGGGGGGTTAAGGGTAGGTACAGGAAGAGAAGCAGGTCAGGGGGTGAGGAGGTCAGAGGGGGGATGTCGGGTGGGGAGGGCTAAGGATAGAGGGACAGGACGAGAGACAGGTCAGGGAATGAAAGGGCGATTAACCGGGGGGGGGGGGGCGGGGGGGGGGGGGGGGGGCGGGCGGGGGGGGGGGGGGGGGGGGGGGGTGTGATAGTGGTTGGTGGCGAATGGTGGAGGTAATGGTGGTGGCGAGCATGGTGCGGTTGTTGTAGATGGGTGCAATGCTCAGTAGGAGGGTTGCGCTGATAGTGAGGCATGTGTGACACATTATTACCAGGTGTCGGTGTATGCTATGCCCCCCAAGCCTCTTGACAGCGGGTTCTTGTCACCATATCTCGTATCCCGGCTTCGTGCAAGCGAACGGCGGGCAGATTGCGGGCGGTTTTTTCGGGCGAATTGCGGGCAAATTGCGTGTGGTTGCGGGCAGTTTTCGGGTAAATCGCGGGGCAAATTGCACGTGGTTTCGGACAGCTTTCGGGCGAATTGCGACAAAATGGCGTTTGGTTGAAGCCGCCTTCCGCTTTGTACGCGCAGTCCCGCTCCGCGAGATGAGTGAACGAGGAACGAAGAAATGCAACCTCCCCCCCCCACCCGCCCCCCCCCCCCCCCCCCCCCCTTTTTTGCCCCTCGCAACGCCCCCTCCCCCCCCCCCCCAGAGTAACCCCCCCCCCCCCCCCCCCCCCCCCCCCCCCCCGCCTGCCCTTCATTCGACGCTGTCATCCAATGCAAGAATGTCCGCCTCACGAACGGTTATCAGTAAGATGCAGCTCGCCCTTCATGCGACTCGCCCAGCACCTCACGGCGCTTCGCGCTTAGTGCAAGCAATACCCACCCTCAGGGAGGGAGGAGGGGGTGTCTCTCGCATCGGCGAAGTTGGCTCTCGCAGTTATTGCTGGTTGTTGACGGAGGCGGGGCACGGGGAGGGGTTGGTCTGAAAACGTCCGCACGATATTGGTTTGTTGACTATAATTTTCCTCAACGAGGTGTGTGCGTCTATTCGTCAAGAGTGGTGCCGTTCTATAATTGTTTCTACTACAGCAGTACGATAGTATAGAGAGGGGGCAAAGAGAGAAAGAGAGAACGATGGGGCATCAGAGACACGCAGAGAGAAAGGGAAATAGGAACAGACAGACATGTAGAGAGAGAAAGCTGAACATATTTTGGCAAGGAGGAACGTACAACGTGTTCCCCCCCCCCCCCCACCACCCATCCCCGACAATTTTGGACGCGTCATGTTCGTCTTCGCGCTCAGGTCGAGGGAACGCTCCAGGGACAGGGGTCGAGACCGATCCAGCGATCGCTCCAAGGGTCGATCTCGAGACCGGTCCAGGGACCGTTCCAAGGGCCGTTCCAGAGATCGCCGCCACCGAGAAGACAGCCGCGAGCGGCGCAGGTGAGTTTTATTTTATTCTTTTCCCGCTCCTTTTTTTTTGTGTTGATCTATTTGCTGCTATACCGGCACTTCTGCTGTCCCGCCGCTGCTGCTGCTGCTGCTGTTCCCGCTGATCCTGCTGCTCTGTTCGCTGCTGCTTTTTCTTCTGCTGCTGCGGTATATAGTTTTTTTTTGTGAGTTGTCGCACATGCCACGATTTATTATTTTATTTCACCCTGCGGCAAGGCGCTACCGCTGCTGCGGCGCAAGTCCGTTTTTCCCCCCCCCCCTCCCCTCCCCCCCCCCCCCCCCCCCCCCCCACCTGCGGCACCCCAAGACCTCGGGGGGTTTTCCGATGTTGAGCGGGCGAAAAGGAATCACAGCAGCACGTGAATGACGAGAGGAAAAATCAGTGCAGTGGATGGATGGGGCGTCAGGTGTGATCTCTGATATGGGGATGGGGGGGGGGGGGGGGGTGAGTAGCGGAATTTACGCCACGTTGGAAACCCTGTTTTTTTTAGAAGTCATAGGAAGGGAAGGCGCGCACTCAAAACAGACCAAAGGTGTGTGCCTCTCTGCAAGACTGACTCGGCGCGGGTGCTGTTGATTTGTGCACGCGCTTGGCGCCCGTATTGTGCCCTGCGTGTTTTTCTTCGCTGTATGTAGACACGAGGGTGCTTTGCGTGCTTCGCGTGCTTCGCGCGAGTACACAGCGTGCTTGTGTGACAGTTTTTTTTTTCTCGATCACACCGTACCATACCTACCTCAACCACGCCATACATACATGCCTCGAAGTACATATATACCCTGGTTTTGCCGTACCGCGGCACCGTACGGGTACGTAGTGATTTTTTTTTTTTTCGCGCGTCACTCTCCCATTATTACCTTCCAGACACGGTTACGGTGCGCGCGCGTGCGCTCCCAACAGGCTAGCGCTGATTTTCGCGCCGAAGCGTTTCGGTTATGTATCTAGAGGTGCTACCGTGCGTCTGTGGCGCTTACGTATGCACCGGTGGTTGTGCCCCGACCAGTAAGCAAGCGACCCTTTTTTTTTTTTTTCCTTTTTTTTTTTGCTGAAGAAAAAATAATTTTCCTGCTCTATATTTTGGGTCCTCTGTGCCTTTTGTGTTTTTGGCGGTCGTGATGTAAGACACAGCTTGCAAAATGAGTTTTGAGCAATAACTTCGATCTCACAGCTATTTTTTGTTTTTGTTTCTCAAATACGTATTTATTATAGCTGTGGCGATGTAGTGCCTAGGGTATAAAACCGCGAAGGAAACAGAAAGGCGGATCGGAAGACCCTGCTGTTTACGCGACACACTTTTCCTTGATGCACGTAGCGGTGATGGGAAGGCGGGGGGCGGGGGGGGGGGGTGAGGAAAGCAAAAGGCGGAAGCCGTGCGGGTGGATGGCTTGGTTGCTCGCCGCATGCTTTCCCGAAGGAGGGACGACGCTGTTGCGATTCCTAGCGGCTACGCATAACCCTCGAGGCGTTTTTTGTCCGTCACCTATGCAGCCCAGATCAAAATTCCCCCATTCCCCACGCTTCAAACACCGCCCCCGTTCTACCTACCTGTCATACCTACCGACGTATACATCTGCCCACGGACACATGTGCCTCCTGCCTACCGATCGACCTTGACCCTACCTGCCCACCCCGGCGTGTGCGGCGGCAGCGTCTCTCCGTCGGTACCGCGAAAGCCCGTCGGTACCGTTGCCGTGAAAGCCTGTCAGTACGGCTAAAGCCCGTCGGTATCGTTACAGTGAAAGCCTGCCTGTACGGTGAAAGCCGGTCGGTACGGTGGAAGCCGGTCGATCCGGTGGAAGCCTGTCTGTACGGTGAAAGCCGGTTGGTACGGTGATAGCCTGTCGGTACGGTGGAAGCCTGCGTCGGTACGGGTGCCATCCTCCTGTTGCGTCCTTTTGGCTCATGCTTTTGGGCCGTTCTCCTTGGTCAGGTGATGCGCTATGTACCATTTTTGTATGCAGCTGTTGGAATCGTTCCGTCAATGGTGTAGTAGTGTTGTAGTATGGTATGGTTTTGGTATAGCACGGTATGGTATCGTATTTTATGGCATGGTATGATGTGGTGTAATATGGTATGGTATTGCATGCGTTGGTGTGGTAGCATCTAACGTGTTGTGCTTTTTCTTTGTGTATCCGTCGG